>NW_020769803.1:0-55423 GCF_900518735.1 Pseudonaja textilis | reverse complement strand
AATAGAATAGAATAGAATAGAATAGAATAGAATAGAATAGAATAGAACAGAACAGAATAGAATTCTTTATTGGCTAAGTGTGGTTGGACTCACAAGGAATTTGTCTTGGTGCAAATGCTCTCAGTGGACATAAAAGAAAAGAGACATTTATCAAGAGTCAAGAATCATAAGGTACCACACTTAATAGTAGTCACAGGGTTATATAGTCACAGGGTATATAGTAAATAGAATATAGTCATAGGGTTCAATAAGCAATCAAATCACACTAGGAAACAGTCAATATAAATCGTAAGGATACAAGCAACATAGTTACAGTCATACATCCCAAGTGGGAGGGGAGGGGTAATAAGGAGTGGTGAGAAGATTAACAGTAATAGTAGCGCAGACTTTGTAATAGTTGGACAGTGTTGAGGGAATTATTTGTTTGGCAGAGCGATGGCATTTGGGGGAAAACTGTCCTTGTGTCTAGTTGTTCTGGTGTGCAGGGCTCTATAGCGTTGTTTTGAGGGAAGAGTTGAAACAGTTTATGTCCAGGATGTGTGGGGTCTGTAAACATTTTCACAGCCCTCTTTTTGACAAGTGCAGGATACAGGTGATAATAGTAAAAAAAAGCCTATTCTATTCTTCTTTGGGGCAGCCCCTCAGATATTGGAAGACTGCTATCATGTCACCCTTAATTCTTTTCTCCAGACTAGCCAAACCCAGTTCCTGCAACCGTTCTTCCTATGTTTTAGTCTCCAGGCCTTGAATCCCACTTAGCTGCTCTTCTCTGTACTCTTTCCAGAGTCTCAACGTCTTTTTTTTTTTTTTTTGGTAGTCTGGTGACCAAAATCGGTGGCAGGATTCCACCCCAGTTTACAAATACTTATTTTCATCTCGTTTTGAATGGCGAAGCCAGCTTTGCGAACACACTATTGCGGAAGCATCCCGCTCCTTTGGGCCAGGATCAAGGGCCTTCGAACTTGGCAAGTTTAAGACTTGTGGACTTCAACTCCCAGAATTCCTGAGCTAACATGACAGGAGGAGGAATTCTGGGAGTGATCCAGGCGCAAACCCCGCAGTCAGAGGAGAGTGAACATCCAGAAGGAACAGGAGACGGGAAACAAGTTTCGCGCAAGGGTGCCGAGATGTGGAAGAGCGAAGGGCATCCTCTGCCTTTGGCGCAGCTGCTCCAAGGTTCTTATTACGCAGTGTTTAGCAGCCAGTGAAAATTAACTTTGCACAGTTAATCCTCAGAGGTCACCCTGCCTCTTTGGTCAGCTTTCTAACAGCATTCCCCTCTCTGCGGGCGTTGAAAAATAGCACTTCAGGAGAAAAGCCAGCAAGGCCACCAGAGAGAGGCAAGGGAACGCTGCCAGTGGTCGGATTCAAAAAAATTTTTTACTATCAGTTGCGTGGGTGTGGCTTGGTGGGCATGGCAGGGGAAGGATACTGTAAAATCCCCATTCTCCCCCTACACCTGGGAACAGGTTACTGCAAAATCCCCTTCCTGCCCCACCCCAGGAACCTGCTGTGATGACCCAGGGCATGGCACAAAAGCAACGAAGTCACAAAAGTTGGTAAAGTCCCTTTAATTCCTCCAACTTGGCCCCCGATGTCCAGTTATCATCAGCTGGAGAAAAAGCTGTCCCAAGAACAGTTTTTAAAGGGGAGAAATTCAGTCTGAACCCGAAGTACATATAGATTATAAATAAAAACCAACAAAAACCAGAGCTGCAGCAATTAACGAGACAGGGCAGGATAAGGAATTGCAGACTTCAAAAGGTAATGAAACACACACAGTTGGGAGGACGCCAGAACCCAGATAAGACTCGACAAACAAAGATAATTCATGCTTAGCTTCCAGCAAGGTTCTGTGCGCAAACATCCTTTTTATCCTGTTTTTCCAGCTGCAGCTAATGAAGGGAATCAGGGCCTTTTTCTCCCCCATAAGTCATGTTGCTCCCTTATCCTTTCCTCCCTGAATGCCCTAGGATAAAGAGGGGGTGGGTTAAAAAGGGCGTTTGCACGCAGCACCTTGTTGGAAGCAAGATCTTTGTCGACGCTTATCTGGGTTCTGGCATCCTCCCAACTGTGTGTGTTTCGTTATCCTTTGACATCTGCAATTCCTTCTCCTGCCCTTCTATTTATTGCTGCAGCTTGGTTTGTGTTGGTTTTTATTTATAATTTATATGTACTTTGGGTTTGGACTGAATTTCCTCCATTTAAAGACTGTTCTTGGGAGTTTTTTCTTCAGCCGATGATAACTGGACATTGGCGGCCAAGTTGGAGGTATTAAACGGGCTTTACCTACTTTTGTGACTTTGTTGCTTTTGCGCCACGCCCCTTTGGGTCATCACATCGACCATCATAAATAGGACCATAGTTGCCAAGCATCTGAATTTTGATCGTGTGACCATAGGAATGCTGCAATGGTTGTAAATGTCAAAGGGGGTCCTAAGTCACTTTTTTTCAATGCCATTGTAATTTTCCAACGGTCATCGCAAAGGTGCCTTTTTTTTCAAGAGGCAACTGGACTTTCTGTTTTTTTTTCTTTGAAGACATTTCACTTCCCATCCCAGAAGCTTCTTCAGCTCTCACAGGATGGTGAGGAACAGAAGGATTGATACTCCTTGCAGAGAGCTGGTCATTTGCATCCTTTCAGAGGGTCCTTGAGGCCACTTGGAAGTTTTATCTGTGTCCTCAGGGTCACCAGAGTGGTGCTCCTGGTTCCTGTAGTCTGCCATTTTTTTGAAGCGCCTCCAAGTGGCCTCAACGACCCTCTAGCGACTTTTTTTTTCTTTGAAG
Source organism: Pseudonaja textilis (assembly GCF_900518735.1). Next base: position 52,636 of record NW_020769803.1, on the reverse strand, counting down.
ACATTTTGCTTCTCATCCCAGAAGCTTCTACAGCTCTGACTGGATCGTGGGGAATGGAAGGATTGATATTCCTTGCAGACAGCTGGGTCATTTGCATTCTTTCTGAGGGTCCTTGAGGCCACTTGGAGATTTTATGTCTTCTCCTCAGTCACCGGCAAATGGTTCCTGCAGCCTGCAATTTTGTATGTGAATTGTGTGCATAGGCAGGAGTGGGATTCAATTTTTTTAACAACCGGTTCTGTGGGCGTGGCTTAGGTGGTGGGCATGGCTTGGTGGTCATGTACTGGATAGACGTGGCTTGGTGGTCATGTTATTGGCTGGGTGTGGCCAACTCAATATCACTCACATCGAGGCACGCATCTCCTCACCTGGCCTCTCATGACTGTGGGGATACTGCAACAGTCGTAAGTGTGAAAAATGGTCATAAGTCACTTTTTTCAGTGCCATTGTAACTTTGAATGGTCACTCTACACAAGCAAAGTACCAGCAAAGGAGGGGGGAAAAACTCCAGAGAAGTTCCTGAGACAGGAAGTCTAGTCCTGCCAAGAATGTAATAAAGGTTAATGGAAAGGCAGTTTCTGTAAGCAACACCAGAATGTTTCCTTCCTGCCTTCCTTACAGGATTAGCCCTGTAATTTCTTCGAACAACCTGTTCTCCAAACTGCTTAGAATGTTAACCGGTTCTAGCAAATAGGTGAGAACCTGTAGAATCCCACCCCTGCGCATAGGTTACTTTTCTTGATCATGTTTTCATCATACACTGAACACATGCTGCTTTTCACACTTATGACGTTGCAGCAGCCCCATGGTCACATGATCAGAATTTGGGTGGAGGTTCTAGTCCAACCCCCTGCTCTGGCAGGAAACTCAATACCATTCCCAGACAAGTGGCCCTTCTTTAAAAGCCTCCAGAGATGGAGCACCCACAATTTCCAGGGGCAAGGAGTTCCAGTGGTTAGAATAAATACCTTTATTCCACGAATACAATGAAATTTGAAAGCTACTCCAGCACAGCGCCCCAAACGCAACACAATCACTACAGAGTATTTAAAAATGATGATGATGATGATGATAATAATAATAATAATAGGACTAAATCACAAATGCACTGTTTGATTCAAGACAGTTCCTGCCTTGGAAAAGAAACTGTTTCTCAATCTATTCATCCTCATTTTATGACACCTATAACGCCTCCCTGATGGTAACAGTTTTTAAATATGAATGTCCAGGATGAGAACAGCCTGTGGAGATTTTTAGTGTTCTAGAGAGAAGTCTGGTCTTCTCAATCTCTTCCAAAGAAAAGAGAGCAACCGATGATTTAATTGTTCTGTCAGGAACTTTCTGCTTATTTCCAGGTTGAATCTCTCCTTGGTCAGTTTCCATCCTTGCCTGGCCTTCGGGTGCTTTAGAAAATAGCTTGACTCCTTCCTCCTCTCTGCGGCAGCCCTTCAGATATTGGAAGATTGCTATCCTGTCTTCCCTGGTCTTTCTCTTCCCTAGACTAGCCAAACCCAATTCCTGCAATCTTTCTGACATGTTTTAGTCTCCAGGTCAAAACACTTGAGGAACCGTTGCAGGAACTGGGTATGTATGGCCAGTCTAGACGAAAGGAGTTTTGCACAATTTCCAGCTGCAATTCAGCAGATTAGGGTCCCGTGCATGGATTGGCTTTCTTTTCAATGCGCGCGGGACCCCGCCAGGCCTTTGCCGGGTGCAAAGGGGACGTCTGCCCGTCCCGTCGTGAAGAGGCGCGCTTCCACCGCACGACCCGCGCTAAAATCCCGCACCGCACCGCTCCCTCCTTCCCTCCCTCCACCCTCCCTCCGCTTTGCGCCACACTGAGACGGATTCGAGCCGACGGCGCAGGCGCAGAACGCGCTCCGCGCGTCTCGCGCCCGAAGTCCCGGGCACGCAGAAGGGAACGCATGCGCGGCGTCCCTCTCGCTCGGGGGCCCTTTCGTTTTTCTCCGCACGCGCGGCGCGCCTGCGCAGACGGTCCTAGTGGCGCTGAGGTAACGGTGGCGGTTCCCTCTGAGGCGGCCAGCGCCGGTGCCGCGACTCGGGCGAACCGAGGCCTCAGCGGGCAGCCGGGGAAAGGGGAGCCCAGGAGCAGAGAAGAGGTGGGCGCTGCGGTCGGTCCCCGCCTCCCCACCTCCTCTCCCCCAGGCCATCCCGGGCGGGCGGCGGGGGCCGGAAAGGCCGCAAAATGGCGGCTGAGGCGGGGGGTGGGGAGACGACGATGACGGGAGGCCTCCCTGTCAGGGGCCGCCCGGCTCGGTTTTGGGGCTTCCCCCCCCCCACCCACCTGCTGCCCGTCAGGTGCGCTACCCGAGACGGGGCAAGGCGCTGCAGGCCCCGTCAGACCTCCCATGGTTCCTCGGGGTGGCCTGTGCCGTTTTTAAACCTTAATTCATTTTATCCGATTTATTTCATCACATTTATCACATTTATTTATTAAATGAATTTATTGCGGGTTATTTATTACGTTTGTTATTTATTACATTTCTTTTTTATTACATTTATTTATTACATTTATTTATTACATTTATTACTTTTATTACATTTTACATTTATTACGTTTATTACATTTATTATTTATTACATTTGTTTTTTGCATTTATTACTTTAACGACATTTATTTATTACTTTAATGACATTTATTTTTTACATTTATATATTACATTTATTTGCAGCCCATTTTCCTGTCAAAACGAGCCTTGGGACCCTTGGCAAAAGAGGACGGTTTATTTTCTTCCTTTTTTTTTTTTTTTTTGGGGGGGGGTCCGGGGTTTTGCCCCCCCCCCCAAAAAAGCCTGCCCCGTTTCATATTTGGGAACCGCCTCCCTCCCCGCATCCCCAAAAGGGGGAAGGGGGATTTCCTGACAGGGCAAGAGGAGGAGCTTTGTGGCGCTGTTATGTGTGTAAAAGTCTTTCAGAATTTGCTGTTGGGTGGATTTTGAGCAGTGACAAGTCTTGGGGAGAGGAAAGCTGCAGCAGAGTCCCCATTGGGGGGTGGGGGTTGGGGTAAAAAGGCATATTTTGGTTGGGGTGGGAGGGAGGATTCCTCCCCCCATGTCGTTCTTTGGGGTTAGTTGGGTGGGGAATTCTGGGAGTTGAAGTCCACAGATCTTAAAAGTGACCCAGGTGGACACCGGTGTTTGATCTCCCTCCCTCCTTCTCTCTCTCTCTCCCCCCCCTCTGCTTTTGGCTGCATGCAAGGAAAGCAGCAAAAGTCTTTCTTTCTCTCCCCCAAACTCCGCCAGAAATGAGTCCTTGGGACCCTGCAAGGCCTCCTGCTCCAAGAGGCTGCGCCGGCATGACAAGTCTCACATAGACTCACTTCTGGCAGAGTTTGCGGGAGAGAAAGAAAGACTTCTGCTGCTTTCCTTTCATGAAGCCAAAAAGTCTCAGTCTCAGTCTCTCTTTCTCTCTCTCTCTCTCACACACACACACCCCCCTAGCTGCTTTATGGCTGATGCTGTTTTTATTTCCCTTTTTGCATTATGGTTTCTACCCTGACCTTCTCCACTTTTTCCATCTTGTTTTGCACCCACATTTGAGAAAAAAACCCCCAGCAATACAAGGTCTTCCAGAATTGTTCCATCCCTGGAAGTCTTCAAGAAAAGACCTTGGGGGTAGGGCGTTGGACTAGATGCTCAAGGTCCCTTTCAGCCCTATAATTAATTCCATGAATGTACATTTTTCTCTTTCAGGCTCAATAAGTGCATTAGGTTTCTTTCTATCAGTTTGTCAGCCCAGGATCTGTCTTCCTGTCACAAGTTGCTCCTGGGTTGTTTTTTCTTCTGGTGGGGGAGGGGTAAGATGAGAGGAAAATGCAGGTGGTTTTGAGCAAATACCAGGAAAATAACTGAGCAATCCAAAGCAATCTGTGGCTGCCAAGCACTAGGTATGGTTTGCAGTTAATAACAAAGAATACAGTTGGAAGGGACCTTGGAGGTCTTCTAGTCCAACCCCCTGTTCAAGCAGGAGACCCTATATCATTTCAGACAAATGGTTGTCCAGTTTCTTCTTAATCGATCTCTTCTGATCGATTAAGAGACCAGTATAATTCTACTTGCCAGTTCTGTTTGGGGAATTAAAAATTGTATTTGTGCCTGATTTGACCAGTGGTCTGAGTTTCACAGGTAGGTCTTGTTCTGATTCTGTAGCTAGCAGTACACTAGTAACTGAGCCAGGACATATTTGGAGGTGTGGCAATAGGATGTAGCATTCTGAGAATTCCATAATTCTTCCAATGCAAAGCTCGGTTAAGGTGTCAGAAGCAACACAATCAAAGCCTTTTTTCCCTCATTAGGTAGAACTTGCTGAACACATTACATTGTTCATGGAGTTTCTGTAGAACCATCTCAGAACAGATTCCAATTTGTTGTTCAAAGACTTGTATAAAGACAACTAATACCTTTGGATCTGTATCAACCACACTCTTGAACATTTTGATTCATAACCAATAATGTTTTCTTCCCATTCCCTATTGCTTTTTAGTGAGCTGCTTATGAAATGCATCAAAATTGCAGAATGTTCTTGCACAAGTGAATGTTCCTGTACTTGTCTCTTATTTTTGAGAACTTTTATTTTGCAGAGCAGTGTTGTAATCCCACAAACTCTTACTGAACACAAGCATCTGACATTGCTGCCTGTTGCAGAAGGAAAGGGGGGTGGAGGCAGGGCGAAGTTGGTTTGGCTTGTAAGAACTGATACAGTTTGCAAATAGATCTGAATGAAGCTCTGTGGCTTTAAAAAAACAGGCAACTTGATAGTTAACCAGAGTTGAAATCTGTGAGCAACTGAATTGCATTTAGAGTGGATTACTCTAAATGCTGCCTGTGCTGTTTTGTGGGGTGGTGATGGGATTGAAAGGGAAGAAGAGGGTTTGGAGCTCACAGAAGCCTAAATGCCCTACTGTCAACCCCTTAGAAGGAGTTAGGGTCTTGGCACTAGGTGCGCAATCTTGGGAAAACGCATTTGATTCAAAGATAAACCAAGACTGACACAAATAGCCCAAGTCCTTTTGTCCTGCTCTACATCCTTGCTGCATTCTTTAGGCAGCATGGAAGTCTGGAAATAGAGCTGCCAGTATACCTCTGGGGCAAAATACCATGGTCATCTTGCAATAATTGTATTGGTGTCAAACACCGAAGCTGACATTTAAGGCTCTGAATGTTTTGCAGTAGTTAGGTTATTTAAAGCACCGAATGCATCTGTATAAATCTTCCTGTGCTTTTTTTGAGTGTTGAGCATTTAGACCAGAGATGGGGCTGGGATGAGCCCAGATCTTTGGAGCTGCTCCCCAAGTCTATCTGATTGTGGACCGAGGATGAATTTTTTTCTTATTAGTCTTTTTTTTAATGTTATGATTTTGTGCTCCGTGTAATCCCATTTTTTTCAAGTTGTAGCCCAGTTGCTAACTCTGTTTCACACAATGAATGTTTGGTTTATAATCTGCTTGACAAGTGCAGTAAAACCTTGATTCTCTGAGCCTCAGAAAAAAATTACTTTGAACTTTGAGTAAAACCAAAGAATCCCACCAAAGAACCAAAGAAAACCACTCTCACCCCCACAGACAAACAAGTCAACAGAATATAAACTGACAGCAAACAGGATTCCTTACTAGCACTGATGATGTTGCCTAGTTAGGGTAATTAAATGTCTGCAAGAAAACAAGTTCAGAGAGCACCAAGGACCCCTCATTTCAACCCTGAGCTACAAATATTCTTTATTGGCAGTCCAGACAATTGACCTAATTTATGCAAGCTGTGGACACTGATATAGAGGACAGATTAAATCAATTATGTGCATTCAAATTTCATGGGCACCTCTTACCCTTCTGTTAAATTGAGAGAGTACCCTGTTTGTACCCAGAGCAAGCCCCAATTACATTACATCATATTGTAATAGTTATATAAATGAAGAGTAAGACTGAACAATGGTACCGCATATAGTCTTCTAAAGAGTAGTGATTTCCTTAGCTGTGGCTTTCTGGAAAGAGCAGGAATCACGTTGCCTGCCTCTGTCTTGGCCATTTCAGGTTCACCAGAACCAGGGTTACTTGTGAGTCATTGCCCACCAGTATAACTCTGGCTAAGCTGGTGTATTCAGTTTGCCTGCTGTCATATGACTTTCAGGTGGAAGCGTAGCAACCACTGTTCAGGGCTAATCAGAGAGTCCAGAAACCAGTGAACAAAAGGAAACTGCTCCCCCAGTATGCTGCTTTTTTTTAAATAGCATGTCAGAATGAAGGGGGAAAAAATCTCCCTGATACTGCTGAGCCATCATGGAAAAAGTTGGCCACTGTGGTTGCTGCGGAGCAAAGCAGTCCAGAACAGAAGGCACATAAATGAAAACATACCCTTTGCTTTCCTTCCTTGCTGTGTCCACTTTCAATATATTGCTGTATTTCCCCAGTTCAGTACAAAACACAGCATGATGAAAGGAAAGTAACTCTTGTGAAATATTTTATTTTCTAGAATGTCCACCAGGTAATTAATAACATGATTGAACGATAGTTCTGTGTTTAGTGTTGCTTGAATATCACTGCTACCACATTGGAGATACAGTTGATGCTACGTGTTGTTTAGTGTATGTGTACTGAATTCTGTATGTATAATTTTCCAGTAAATGCAGAGGGATTGAAGGTTCAATTATATGCACACTTTTGTATTATGATTTTTTTCTAATGACATTGTAAATATAATGTTCCATATATTCAGAAAGAATATAATAAAATAATCAAAGTTGCAACATTTGAAACCTGTTGTTCAGTTGAATTGAATATGAAGATTTTTAGGCTGTACACATTGTATTAGCTGTTTTATTTATTATATGTCTCCCATCTGATTACCCAAAGTAACTCTGGGTGGCTGCAATGTGATTTGTTTGGTTTTGGTTTGCTAGTCCTGTGAATTCATCCCCTGTGTATCTCACAAATTTTGTTTCTGTGATGTGTGAACCCAAGTACATAGCGCGGAAGTAAAACGAACAAATCAGGAATTGCTGAAAGCAACGACTTTGCTGAATGAATAATTATTTTTTTTAAAGGAAACAAAGTTTCCCAACAATATGCTCAAAAGCAGTAAAAACTGCTTTAAAAAGTAGATTAAAAATAAATGTAATTAACTTTTGTGTGTTTTAACTTTCAGCTTTATGGTGTTCTTGGAAAATGTTGCACCTCTTGTGAATTCTCTGAACCTTGGCATTGTCAGCCCCTTTCTGTTGGGCCTGCCTCCTTTACAGTTGGCTCAGATTAAGACCCAGTTGGCTCTTCATCAGTTGAACTCGGTTGCTTCCAACTATTCTATAGCCTCCTCTCCTTTGTTAAATGAGGCACTCCTGAAACTAGCCATGTTTAACCCTAGAGGAAACATGCCGCCAAGGCCAAGGGGACCTAGCATGCCTGATCCAACCCCGCGTGGGCCTTTTCAGAGGCCGGGACCTGGACCAGGTGGTCATCAGAGGCAGTTCCCACCTAATTCTGATGGAATGCCCCAAAGGTTCATGGGATCAGAAATGAGGGCAGGATTTCCAAGGCCAAACGTTCAGGTGCCTCCGCGCAGAATGGACCCAAGACAAGCGGCAGAGAGAATGAATATGGAGCAGCAGCAGCAGCAACAGCAACAGCAGCAGCAGCAGCAGCAGCAGCAGCAGAAGATGGAAGGATGTGGTTCTCATTGGGACAATCCGTTTCCCCCTGGAAATAATAGCCAGAACCAGCCCATCCCAGGAAGGATGGCAGACTATCCCCCACCTGTTCAAAGCCGCTATACCAATGAGAGCGTCTCAAGTATCTTGGCAAGCTTTGGATTGTCCAACGAAGACCTGGAAGAACTTAGTCGCTATCCAGATGATCAGCTGACCCCTGAAAACATGCCTTTGATTTTAAGGGACATCCGCATGAGGAAAATGGGTCATCAGGTGCCAAGCTTGCCTCTGCAGAGCAGCGAAAAGGAGAACTTCCGCAGCGACGAAGGCCACGGCTCCATGGTCAAGGGCAAAGTAATTGATTACGGGCACGAGAGCAAGTACAGATACGATGAAGGTCCCCTGGAGGTGAAGGTCTACGGTTCGGAGGGCCCCCCTAAAGACACCCCGAAAGGATTCCAGACCCAGCAGGCCCCACCAGTCAGCATAACCAGCAAACAGATGAATGCCGTTGAGGAATTAATCCGGCAGATGGGATTCCAAAGAAACACATCAAACACCCCGTCTTTTTTCCCCGTGGACACGCCTAACAAGATGCCTGGATTGGGTTCCCCTTCCACAGGAACTGGGGTAGCTCCGGCAGTCCAGCCCATCATGCCACCTGTGGCACCACCCCTACCTCGGCCTGCCATCCCACCTGTTCGGCAAGCTTTGCCTCCCCCGTCGGTAGCTCGGCCCATGATGTCACCTATGAACCAGGGGCCCCCTCCTCCTTTTGCACCTGAAATGCTTGGGGGTATGAACCGGCGTGAGAGGATTCATGAGGAATCCAGACCGAGCCCTAGTGCTCCCCCTGAACCAGGTCCTGCCGCAAAACCTTTCCGGAAAGAGATCGAAGGGCCTATAAAGTCTCCATTTGGGGTCGTGAAGGCCTCTTGGCTCCCAGTTTTTTCCAAGATGGATGCCCAGAAAATGAAGAGGCTGCCGACTCCCTCAATGATGAATGATTATTATGCTGCGTCTCCGAGAATATTTCCACATATGTGTTCTCTCTGTAATGTAGAATGTAGACATTTGAAGGTGAGTCAAATCTCCCCTCCCCCCCCCCATCGGATTACATAATTTACACAGAACATATTCTCTCTCTGTTGGAGGTCAAGTTTATGGATATTTATACTATGCGTTTTATTCTTTTAAAACGTCCGGAATTTAGGACGAGTATCTGATTCAAATGTCTTTCAATTACTGTCTGTTTCTAAAGAAGAACGCAGCAATAGTTAGACATTTAACTACCATTGTCCAAACAGTGTTGGATTGCATGCTTTCTTTTCTGTTTTATTCATAACACTCCTTCACCCTTTTAAGCCATACAAGGTTTAAATACAAAATATTACTTCCCAGGTCGATGCCTAGACTTCTATTTAAACTTGGAGATGTTGATTGGAGAGGATGGCAGCTGAAATTCCAACACATTTTAGATTATCTGAAGTCTGGAGAATGATGATTTAGAGCTCACTTGTTTTAGGAATTGGAAGTTTTACTCCAGGTTAAATCGAGAGCATCTTGGGTCACACCTGGAATCTGTTCAGATTTGGTGGGTCTTGAGCTGTCCATTCTCTGATTTCAGTAGTTTTGCATATGCCTCTAAAATGTTCTGGACCAATCTCGGAGACTTTTTAGCACAGCAGTGAGACACTCACTGATCACAATTTGTACATAAATGTTATCTTCCTATGTTTGTTTGCTTACTGTGTTGGTTTTCTGCTAAGCAAGTTATTTTCAATGTGCTCAACAATCCCCGTATGAAAATCTGCGGTAGGTGCATATACCAAATACTGTGTAGGGTTCTGGAAATCACATGCCACTGAAAAAGAACAAAATAGTTGGAGGATATGTAGAAGGCGGCAGCCCAAGGGAAGGTTGAGACACATGGACCTCTGCAGCTTAGGAAAATGGCAGTTGAGGGTTAAGGTTTTTAACATTTAGCCATACATCTTAACACATAACAGTAAGCTATCATTCCATGAGGCCCTGTCTGGTATCTCCATCCAGTATAGCAGCATTTTTTTTTCCAAAAGCACTATTAAGGCTCAATATTTTTCATTGCTTGACAGTTCAAGGGGTGGATAAAACAGGAACTAAACAGCATCATTGCAGATGTTTTTAGAGTGTATTTTTGGCACATGACCACAACAAAATAGAATATAATGTTCTTTAGACAAAATAGTGACAAATCCAAGCTTAGTTCTAGTTTTTCTTTCAAAAGTTGTGTTTTCAGCCTCTTAATAATTCTTAAAATAGCTTTAATAGACAAAGTCACTAGTTTTTATTTGGTCTTTAATTTGTACATACATGCAGGCATATAAAGTGCTCGCAGTCTAGGATGGTTGTTTACATCAGTCAGAGTGCCAGATGCACTCTAAAATGTTAAACGTTATCAAATATTCAAGTCCTAAACTGTAGGATTGAACTACAATGTATTTTATAGTGTTGGCCTGGGCTCAGATAATCTGAAGTAAATTGACCGGATTCAGTGGCTTAATAAGGTATTTACATTTGTCAGGGGGGTTCAGGTTTAGTGCTCAGTTCTTCCACAAGCATCGATTTTACAAGGCAGATCCCATTGCTAATCCGAAAGTACAAAGCTTTCAAAATATTTGGGAATAAACAGGTGCAGATCTAAGGTAGGTTTCCTTGGAGCTCATTGAGCTGGGATAGGTCAGCTTTGTGTGTGAAAGTGGCTTGTTCTTGTTTTGATCTTAAACACAGCTAATGGATCCCGAGTTCCTTCCTACATGTTTTGTTTGGTCTCTGTGCCAAACAAAACGGCAATATAAATTTACTGGTTTTATTTTGGCTCTCCTATGTTCAGGTATAAGTTGCTGCTTATTTTAAGAGGGCATATGTCTCATTTATTTAAAAGAGGTGGCCCGTGAAACATGAGGGTTTTTTTTTTAAAGAAATGCTCATAATAAATGCCATTTGGGTAGGAAAAGCCACTTGAAATGGGATGTCTTGTGAGATCCCAGAAAGGGAATGTCATAATTCTGGGGAAGTCAGAAAGGAGGACTTTGTCTGGAGCTGTGATTTGGATGAATTGACAATAACTGATAATAGTAATGAGGGAACATGGAAACTAATGTTTCCTGGGGCTCCACAGATCCAGGTAGGGTGCTCCTAGTAGCCCAAAAGACACACATCATCAATGTGTTCAAAATGCCACATTTCCCCACTTTTCCACTCATCTTGTAGTTCTGTTCCAGCCATGAAGCCCCAGGCATTGCTGCTCCTGTCCAGAGGATCCGAATGCATCCTGAGGATAGCAGTGCCTGTTTTCCCTCCCTCTGCCCCCTCCTCTCTCTCTCTCTCTGGCAATTGCAGTGTTTCTATTAATACATTTTCTTTTGAGCCTGCATAAAATTGCAGGTTAAGTATTTGTCAGACTACCACGGCTCTTTCCTGTGCAGCATATGGCTGAGCTGTGAGCTGTGATGGCAGGCTGAAATCAACAGGGAATGCACAGGCTGATAGAATGGGTTTTCCAACATGGGTATCTTTGCCTTCCCACCTTCGCAGAAGAATTGAGAGAATTCCTGAATTTTGAAGAAACTCGGCATGAGTCAGAGGCGGTCATTGGGGGAGGGGCGTGAACAGATCTATCCCTTTTATCTTCTTGGAACAAAGGCGGGGTGTAAAGTTATTAATTGGTGATCTTCCCAGTCCATAGTTTAATCTTGACTCCTGGCTGCTTGTTCTCTATAGGATTGGCTTCTGCACCAGAATTCTTCCACACACCTTGAAAGCTGCCGCCAGCTACGCCAACAGTAAGAGTTTTTATTTGATTTCTCTAAATTGTGGGTGCTGTGGGTCCCCATCTTTTTTAACATGAACATTTCAATTAATACTTGAATTAAGCAAACCATAATTTATGCAGTGAAACTTTTACATCATTGCTCCCGTCTATTTTTAAATGAAATCCACTGGAACATTTGCAGTATGATCCCTCTGAAAAGGTTTGTTCCATTCTTTGGGCATGCGATTAATGGGACATTATGAGATCAAGCAAGGAAGATCCCGCTACAAGGCCTGGGATAATTCATGGTCAGTTGGAAGTTGGAAGAAATCAAAGTAGGATCTTTTCACATGAGTGGAGCCAACATGTAAATCAGCCAGGGGTTCATGGACCGGCCAGATGCTTATGTAGGTTAAAAACTATTGTGAAGTTTAAATCAAACCTTGCAAAATGTGGATCTGTGGGTTTTGCCAGAATACTGACCTGTAACTGTGGGACCAGTAGGAAGGAATGAGTTTAAATTCTCAACCCAGTTGTATAGGATCCGGGCACAGTGGTTGCAGCTTTCTGAAGCTCAGCATGCGTGCAGTGAGAACGTTGCAGGAAACACAGCTAGGCAGACAGTGAAAACAGGGACAGTACTTGAAGGGGTCAACTGGGTTCAAGGTAATACATTTTGAAAAGAATATAAAAGCTTCCGGGATTCTTGTATTAATGGTTTTATTTTTGAAATAGATATCCTGACTGGAATCCAGAATCCCATTCATCACAAAAAAGGTAACATACATGATGTTTTCTTGGGATGTGATGGTGTTTGTTTGTTTGTTTATCTGTTTGTTTGGAAAAATCTATATTTGCTGTCTACTCATTCACAGGCAACTCGAGGCCTACTGCTTATTTCCAAAGACATTTGAGTGAATTAATGGCATCTTAATGAAAAGAATGATTTAAAAAATCATAATGGTCGCATGGCAATATGTTGTTACCGGAAAAGGTTGCAAAAGTGCACCTCCTTTCCCAATTGGTGCTACCAGGTCCTCTTTCGTGCCCCGGCAAGGGCCTCTGTTTGTGCTCCAGGCAGAGCTTCTGCCTGCCAGACAGGACCTCATTTTGCTGGCTAGGAAGTGGCTTTCCTGAGGGCACAACTAGGGTCTCTCCCCACCCACCCCCAGACTTACCTTGAAAAATCGAGCTCCTGGTTTGCAGGATCAAGACCAGTTGGCTGGGGTGTGAGAGGAGCCTTGGTGTGGCACACAGGGACAAAAGTAGGCAGCACAAAGCAGGCCCAGGTGGTACAACAGTGATACGCAGCACAGCGGGCTGTGTGGTGGGCGAGGCTGGGTGATGGGGGCAGCTGTTGGCAGGGATAGGTGGGTAATTAAAAGATGGTTGTAAATGTAGGGTGTGTGTGTGGGGGGGACACCTTGTTCACATAAACACCATGGGCAGAATGCTGAGCTGTTGGTCATTAGGCCCTTGATTAGGGAAATGGAGGGTAAAGCATACGAAGAACGGTTGCAGGAATTGGCCCAAAGGTGCTTTTTTTACAAGAGACAACTAGACTTTCTGGTTTTTCTTTTTCATTTGCCTCTTGAAAAAAGCACCTTTGGGACAACCATGACCCAGATGACTGAGAATCTCCATAGACTTGCAGGAATTGGGTTTGCCTAGTCTAGTGAAAAGAAGGATTAGCTGCAGGTTTTGGCTTTGGCTAGTCTAAAGAAAAGAATTGGGGCATCATGATAGCAGACTTCCAATATTTGAGGGGTTGCTTCATAGAAAGGGAGGGGGGGGTTTCAACCTATTCTTCAAAGCAACTAAAGGCAGGGCAAGAAGCAATGGATGGAAATTAATCAAGGAGAGAAGCAACCTAGAACTAAAGAGGAATTTCCTAACAGAACAATTAACTAGTGGAACTACTTGCCTCCAAAAGTTGTGAGGGCTCCATCACTGGAAGATTTTAAGAAGAGATTGAACAACCATTTGTCTGAAGTGGTGTAGGGTTTCCTGCCTAAGCAGGGGGTTGGACTAGAAGACCTCCAAGGTACCTCTGTTATTCAGCACGTCATAATTTCAAGTGGTCCTTGAAGGAATCGGTGTTAAATGAGGACTGCCTGTAATTAGAGAAGTTTCACATTAAATCAAAGCCACCAGTCAATATATAATTCTTTGTCCATAGACGTGAGGTCGACAGAAATGAAAGTGGCACACCCAGGCGGCGTTCCGCCAGCATTAGCCCCAGGCGTTCGAGGCGTTCCAGTTCTGGGCATGCCAGACGTCGAACTCGGTCCCGATCCAGGAGTCCCAGGCACAGATCAATCAGGCAAAGAAGTCGAAGTCCACGGCCAATGCCTAATTTCAGACACAGGTCAAGGTCTCCATGGCGACCTTATAACGCCGTTTCTTCGTTTCGAAGGTCTTCTAGCAGAGAGAGGGGCTCCAGACGATATATTCGATCTCCAGGTAAGGTGGTTGTTTATAGATGCTTGCTTGCCTACAAACAGCCAAATGTATCTCATGTTAAATTGGACTAAAGGCAGCGCTCATTTTAAGAGAGAAAGTATTTAGGTACACTTGTTTTTTTTTTAAAAAAAAGTTTTTTATTTTAAAACAACATAAGACATACAACATAAAACATAAAAACATCATTCTTCATAAATTTACAAACAGTGTATCGGTTGGTTTACCACTTTTTTTTTGTGCATCCTTTTCCTAAACGTTAATATAATTATATTACATAATAACTCATATTATCAATCAATAATTGTGTAACCTAGTATCACCACTAAGAAATTATAATTTTATTAATTCATAATTTAACAAGATAAGTATAATTTACTTAATTTATTTTGCAATGAATCATAAGATCATACCAAAACTATCTTAATAAAGTTTTATAAAAATAATATCAAAGAAAAATTATATCCTAAGTCTAAATGTTCTATTATTATGTTTTATTATCTAACCATTGATAAAAAAGATCCCAAACTTCATAAAATTGTTTATCTTCTTGTTCTCTAATTTCAAATGTCAATTTACTCATTTCAGCACAATCCAATATTTTCTTAATAATTTCTTCCTCTGATGGAATTTTCTCACTCTTCCAATTTTTAGCAAATACAATCTTAGCCGCTGTTAATACATTTACAATCAAATACTTCAAATTTTTATTATATGTATCAGGTAAGATTCCCAATAAAAAAATCTCTGGTTTCAAGTCTATATGTGTCTTTATCATTTTTTCCAACCATATGCGAATTTTAGTCCAATATTTTCTAGCATCCTCATAAGTCCACCACATATGGTAGTATGAGCCCGGTATTTGATGACATTTCCAGCACTTTTCAGATTTGTTCTTGAACATTCTTGCAATTCTTGTTGGGGGAAAATGCTACCTGTAAAACATCTTATACAAGTTTTCTTTATAAGCTGTTGACATTGTCATTTTATAATTTTGAGACCACAATTTTTCCCATTTCTCCAAATCAATCCCATATCCAAAATTCTTCCCCCAAACAATAATCATTTCTTTAACTTGTTCCTCCTCTAATACAATTTCCAACAAATAACTGTATAATTTTTTAATCATTTTTTCATCAGTACCTGTCAAAATCCTGTCTAAATCAGTCAATTTATCATAAAATCCCTCCATTTTAGAATCTATAAGATACCTTGAATGCATTTGCGCATATGAAAACCAATTCATCTTTATGCCTTGTTCTTCTAGTTTTTGCATTGTTTTAAGTTCACTCTTTTCATCCAATATTTCCCCATATCTAACTGTTTGTTTCTTCTCATATATTATAGGATAAGAAAAGGCTTCAATAGTTGATAACCAGATTGGGATTTTCAAATAACATTTTCTCTTAATTTTCTCCCAATTCAACCATAAAGACTCCCTTATATAGTGCCTTCTAAAATAGCCCTGCGATTTAGTTCCCTTATACCACAGAAAAGCATGCCATCCCAGTAATAAATCATGTCCTTCTAATCTCAACAATCTAGTCTTTCTTAATGTTATCCATTCTTTAACCCACATTAAATTTGCAGCTTGGTAATACAACTCCCAGTTCGGAAGACCAAATCCTCCTCTAATTCTAGCATCTTGTAGAAGTTTTAATTTTATTCTGGCTTTCTTACCTTGCGATATAAACTTCAACACAATTTTATTTAATTCTTCAAAGTAATCTTTACCAAGCCTCATTGGTATGGTTTGAAACAAATATAAAATTCTGGGTAAAATATTCATCTTGATTGTTGAAATTCTACCTATCAATGACAATTGTAAGTGTTCCCATTTCTTCAAATCAGATGCTATCTGTTGTTTAAGTTTAATATAGTTATTCTCTTTCAATGTTGTACATCTTGACGTCAAATGTATCCCCAAATATTTAACCTTATTCGTAACTTGAATTTTCAGTAAGTCTACCAATTCATCTCTTTGTTTTAGTAACATATTCTTTGTCAAGATCTTGGTTTTATCTTTGTTTATTTTCAAACCCGCCATCTCACCATACATCTCTATCTTTTCCAATAGTTTTAAAGCTGTTTCTAGAGGATCTTCCAGAATAAAAACCAAATCATCTGCAAAGGCTTGCAGTTTAAATTCCTCCTTCTTAATTTTCATTCCTTTTATATTTGGATCCTCTCTAATATTTCTATTCAGCACTTCCAAAATTTAGGTACACTTGTTGGAGTGGGAAAATGGTCTTTAATTGCGTGCTGGCCTCATGCAGTCATTTTCATTGCCAATTTAGAGCATTCATTTTTTAAAAAGCCCCACTTTACATACTAAAAGAGAACGTCAACTTTCAAAACAATTCTGGCTGAGGCATTTTTCCCCCTTTCTCAGTTGCCACACAGATATGTGGGGGGGAGGATAGGAGGTTTGGAATGCTATTCTACAATGTGCTAGACACAACACAGGCAGAGGCTGATAGAGCCAAGGTCATCTCAAGTGCTCAGCAAGAAAGGAGGAGAATGCCTGAAGAGCGTGCCCGCTACCCAGTTGGGCAACGTGATCTGTGACACTTGGGGGAAAGGAAATCATTTACTTCTTTAATTATACTGAACCACAGGTAATATTTTGAGTTGGATTCACATTTGACCGTGCCCGATATGGTGTGCCCAATGAAGAGAATATTTGAGAAGAGTTCCAGTCTCAAAGAGTTCTGACTTGATTGGGATCATTATTCGGAACCATGACACTAAGTGGAAGTAGACACAGAAAACAGCTTGGAATTCCTCAAAATTTACTCAACAATTCGGGTTGGGTCCAAGGAGGAAATGGAGTTAACTTTTGCCTTATACAACTCTTTGTTGGCTTACTGCAATAAGCTGTATGTGGGGTTCTTGGTGCTCTCTTGAGTCTGGTTGTTTCTTGAAGACATTTCATGACCCAACCAGGGCACATCATCAGTGCATTCATCATTGGTAGCTTCACCATTCATCAGTGGCACTGCTGACGTTCCCTGGTTGGGTCATGAAATGTCTGCAAGAAAACAATGGCGCTGAGGGAACACCAAGGACCCCTCGTTTCATCCCTGAGTTACAAATACTCTCCGTCCACAAGCGGTACGCAGAGCTTCTCTTGAAGATCATCTGGAAGCTACATGGCACTCCCCAAAGCAGGGGTGGGGTACTCTCCCCTTCATGGACTGCACTGTCTCCCAGTAGGTTGCTGGCTGCTATGCCCACTGCTGGTTATTATAAGGTTTTAAATGGCATAGAACTATCCAACCTAGTCAACTTTAAAACCTGTGGACTTCAAATCTCAGAATTCCCCAGTCAGCATGCTCCCTTCTCACTCATTTTTTCCAGATTGGGCAAGTTCCTGACCCTTCCCAGTCACTCCCTCTCAAGAGAGTAGGGATTTGTAGGTCCCCCTTGCCCCCCATCTTTAATACAATTTATGTTCATTTCAAAAATGTTTTGTTCCCTTGGTGTTATAAGATCATGGTTTAGATTATTTTTCTGCTATTTCGTTGCCTAAACATTTTGGGGGCCCCTTGTTTTGTTGCAAATGAGCCTTTAAAATAAAACAAGGCAGAAGAATTAGTTGAAAAGCCTCGTGCTATCTTTCTTTTCTTCTCCAGATAAGGCCTTGGAAGCAGTGATGAAATGTTTGGGACCTCGCATTGTTGAACACTTTCACAAACAAGCCTTTAGCCAGGGCTTTTCAGGAGGGAAAAGAGCATCGGCTGATTTTGAGGACGGGAAGCCCGGAAATCCTAAAGTTTCCCCAAAACTGTCCAAGAAAGAAGGACATTCCCGACACAGCTCCTCTGAAAGTAAAACTAAGGTTCCTGAAGCTCTTGAGGGTTCCAACAAAGAAGAGACCACAGCTGAGGGAAAATTTAAGAAATTGCCTTTGGGAGCCCCAGTAAATGAAGCGGAAGTTCTGGCCAATAAGGTAGGTCATCTACATTTGGTCATGCTGTTTAGTCTTGGTGGGACAGTCCCGTCCCATTTGTGTTAGTGGCACCTTTTAAGCAACACAATCCTTTCAGCAGTTCCAAGAAAGCTCCACACCCATTTGCACTACTCAGATAACTCTTGAGGACACAAACAAACCTCCAAGTGGCTTCAACGACTCTCTAAAAGAATGCAAATGACCTGCGGTCTGCAAGGAATATAAATCCTTCCATTCCCCGCCTTCTAGTCAGAGCTGAAGCAGCTTCTGGGATGAGAAGTGAAACATCTTCAAAGAAAAACAAGGAAGTCTAGTTGCCTCTTGAAAAAGCACCTTTGGGATATATATCCTGTTTCCCTGAAAATAAACCCTGTCCAAAAAATAAGTCCTAGCGTGGTTTATGCATGTGCCTAATATAAGCCTTACCCCTAAAATAAGCCTGGCCACCCATTCCCTCTAGTTGTTTGCGATGCTGTGGTGGCGAGGTGGGGTGATGGTGTAGCTGCCAGGCCACGCACGCTTCATGGCTCCCACAGCCAGGCATCCACGCCTCGACACCTGCCTCATGGTAGTAGCAGGAGCCCACATAGCTGCTGGCCCACTTCTGCTTGCTCACAGCTATAACAGAGCAAGAGGCCAAGTGGTGTGTGTTGGTGCCGTAGCCATGAGGCGAGGCAGGTGTCGGGGTGCGGATGGCCTGGTTGTGAGAGCCCTTAGGTAAGCCGATGTGGGGCAACTCCACCCCCACCTCATGGCTGCAGCACTGACATGCCACACAGCCTGCCCTGTCAAGCAAGCGGAAGTAGTGGGCCTCCCATACATGGGGGGACGGGGACACTCCTAATAAGCCCTAGTTCTCATTTTGGGGCCCAAAAGAAAATAAGATCCGGTCTTATCTTTTGGGGAAACACGGGTATACCAATGTTATCTGAGGTTCAACGGAGTTTTAGAAAATACGCTTTGTAGATTTTAACCACTGTTGTCCTGCTATTGGTTTCTTTTGAGTTAGCTATAACCGCTTAGTTTTTTTTTATTGTGTTTCTTGGTATTTGTATACAAGAGACTAAATGTGGGACATCATGTAAATTTACTTTTAAAAAATTATTTGCAGTTTTGGAGTAAATTCAGGAGCTTGGGGACTATTCTTCAGATATCTGACTTGCCAGAAGATGGTTTTACGGATCAAGACATTAAGAAAATAGTTCAGCCTTTTGGAAAAGTTAGTGACATCTTAGTTAACCGTTCTAAGAATGAGGTAAGCAGCTTCTTACATTTCTAATACACTTAAATTTGCTGAAATTCACCCCCCCCCTTTTTTTTTTTTGCAAAGATAGATTAGGGTGGATATGTTTGGATATTTATATTGCCACAGGAAAATGCAAGATTGTTTCTATTGCATGCATGCATAGCTGGTAGGCTGTTTACTTTCAGGGTATACAGTTTAATGCAAAATACAAAAAAGAAGAAATACCCTATTTTTCGGACTATAAGACGCTCTGAAGTATAAGACACATCTACCTTTTGGGGAGGAAAACAAGAAAAAATCTGCCTCTGCCTCCCAGCAATTTGCCTCCTTGCAGCAAACAGCCAACAGTCTGGTCAGCTTCAGCACAGCCTGATTTAGCACAAGCAGCTGATGGTCAGTTGGAATTGCCTTCTGACAATCAGCTGTTTCAGGCTGCAGGGATCACCATTGCCTATTGCCACCTCCGAGTGCCCCATTTTCCATGCATTCCGATGCCCACCACCCAGAACGGGTGGAAAAGGGCGCGTGGAGGCAGAAAATGGGCACCCGCAGATGGCAATAGGCAATAGCAATCCCTGCAGCCTGAAACAGCCGATCGTCAGGAGGCAATTCCAGCTGGCAATCAGCTGCTTCTGCTAATCAGGCTGTGTTGAAGCTGACTAGGCTGTTTGCTGGGAGGCAGAGGTAGAGGCTGAAGGGTGAGGGCCGGTGGGGCGGGGTTTTGGCAGCATTTGCTGTATAAGATGCACAGGCATTTCCACCCACTTTTTTGGGGTGGTGGGAAGTGCATCTTATATACTGAAAAATACGGTAATTAAACAATTGAAAATACTGAAGTATGGACAGTCCTAGCCCTGATGAAGTGACCTAGTTGGGTAATGAAATGTCCGCAAGAAAACAGCCAAACTAAGAGCATCAAAAGACCCCATGATTGCTATTTTTTTTAGTGCTTGTTACAGCTTCAATATCATAGATAGCAGTTTTATATTTTCTTGCATTGATAAGTAATCCTCATTTTGATTAATGTTTGTATACTGCATTTTAATTGTTGCTAGTTATTTCTGTTCTTTCAATAGGATTCTGGTATGTCACTGAAATAAAACATGAGTGGGATCTTAAATAAGAAACTTTCTGTTTTCTGTAGGCTTACCTTGAAATGAACTACAAGGAAGCAGTAATAGCAGCTGTCAAATACAATGAAACCTGTCCTGTCCTCATTAATGGCAAGCGTGTGAAGATAAGCGTGGCAGAAAAACCCAAAGCAGAAAAACCCAAAGTGGCTTCTACTCAGGTAAAGCAGAGATCTGTTGCGAAAAGGAAAGTATTTGTGGGTACATTCCTTTCCTCAAAATATTCCTACGTGGTCTTGAATTCTGCTTTAATAAGAATGGCAATTTGGACAGGCCACCAGATTTCATGGTTTCTCCAAGAGTTGTTTTGCTTTGCCAGAAATTCTGTTAAACATTTGATTCCGGGAGTTATGATACTCTTCCACGCAAACTGTTTTAAATCTACCAATATGCTGTCCTCTTTAAGCAGAGGTTGTGACCCACCTGTGTCCCTCTGGTGCCACAGGTAGTCCTCAACATACGATCATAGTTGAGTGCAAAAGCTCATGTTGCTAAGTGAGGCAGTTTTGAGTTTTGCCCTGTTTCACGGTTGTGGATTGAATCGGTGCTGTTGTTAAATTAGTAACCCAGTTGTTAAGGGAATCTTGACTCCAGAATGCTGCACGCGTCATAAACATTGAGTCAGTCACCAAACATCCAAATTTTAATCACGGGGATGCTGCAACAGTCATAAGCGTGAAAAACGGTCATAAGTTGCTTCTTTAATGCTGTTGTAACTCCAAAGAGTCACTAAATGAACCGTTGTAAGTCGAAAGCAACCTGCACGAAGAATGAAATCTTGTTCCGCCTTCCCTTTTCAGGGTCTTACCATTTAAAAACATGCAAAAAACCTTAACATTTATAATTCATCTTCCCGGCATGGAATTTGCTGATGCTTTTGCTCTGGCACATTATTCACATCCTGTCTGTATTTACTCTTGAGCTTTATGCATTTCCCATAAACGCATAAAATGGGTTTTTGCTGGGTGGGTTTTTCCTGGTTCCTTTGGCTGCAGTAGAACCCAAGCGGGCTGTTCGGTATGCGAGGACATAAAATTGACAGGCTCAAGCAGAGTTAATAGCTCCAAGTGGCCTTCCTTAGCGCCTGGGTGTCAAATCCAGTGGCTGATACTCCTCAGAACAAACCAGAACTGGAAAGCCTGCCCGTTGTGGTTTCCGATACCTGATTGGAAGGGGGATCCATAGGTTATCAGAATGCCAGATCCCTCATCAGGATAAACATCCCACAGCAGTTTAGCTTTGTAGAGAGAGTCCTCAACTTAAAAACCATTCCTTTCATGGTTGATTGAAGTTACAGCGGCACTGAAAAAGGGACTTGTGACCGTTTTTCACACTTAATGACCATTGCAGTATCCCCGTGGACACGTGATTAAAATTCGGAACCACTTAACAACTGACTCATATTTACGATGGTTTGCAGTATCACATGATCTCCTTTTGCGACCTGAAAAGCAAAGTCACTTAACAACCATGTTACTAATTGAAGAATTGCAGTGATTCACTTAACAAACGTGGCAAGAAAAATTGTAAAATGGGGCAAAACTCACTTAACTGTCTTAACAATAGAAACGTTGGACTCGGTTGTGTTTGAAAGTCAAGGACTGTGTGTATAGAGCAGGGGTGGGCAGCTATGGCTTCTTTACAACCTGTGATCTTCCAACTCCTTGAATTACTGAGCCAGCATAAACTCGTCAAGGGGCCATAGCTGCCCATCCCAGTATAGATATACTTTGATTGGCTTAGCTGTCAAAAATCCAGGAGTTGCTTTTTGTTTTCCTATGGAATGGATGAATAGGTGAGGTACTTTTTTTGTGTTGTTTTGGCAGAAATCAAGGGGCACCTTCTCAAAATAGTACCGTCATTAAATTCTAAACAAGCAGCTGCATTTTTGTTTTGTTTTGGCAGAGCCTAAACATCATTTCTTTTTATTTCCAGAGCAAAGGAAATGAGAAGAAAGTTGCTCCGAATACCAAGGATTCTGCCCCGAATAATAAGTAAGGCCATTAGTTACTCTGGACCCTCAAATGCTCCCGGTCGGCTTCTTTGATGTGAGCTTCCGGGTGGGTGGATGGAAATTAATTTGACTGTTATTTTCTTCTTTTTAGGAAAGAGCAAGTCCCACCTGTTGTGAAAAAAATGACTTCGCTGTCTTCTGCCTGTGAGTTTTTCATGTTTTAAGCTATTCCCTCTCTGTATGCCTGTGTGTTTTCTTGAATCTTCAACCCCAAATTAGAGATGGATGTCTGGTATTTTTTTAAACCCAAACCAAGCAGTCTGGTGACTCAGGGCTGCTTGGAAGTGGGCTGAAACCAAAGGGGGCTGCATAGAGATTGATAGGAGATGTTCTTGGGGAGGCCGATCCTGCAGAGTGGTGACTTACACAATTAGTACTAGAGGATAAGGCTTTTTGGATAAATACAGAGTGGCCAACATTTGCAGAAGTGAGGGTGGAGGTTCATTCTCCGAGCTTGTGGGTTGGTTTCCGAAAGTCTCGCTACCAGGCTAAGTAACATCTTCAGTGGAGTTTAGGGAATGTTCAGGGTTGGTGTTCTTCTGCTTATATGGGCTTCATAACCTCCACCTTCCTCCTCCACCCGAGCTACAGATATCCGCCACTATTGCAAAGTTGCAGAAGTGGCTCATTTTGCAGATGTTTGATTATTTTGTTAACGGCAAGAAGGGATTGTCCTGAAGAAAATCATAGATTAATGGGGCTGGAAGGGACCTTGGAGGTCTTCTCCAACGTAGGAGACCTTATACCCATCTTAGACAAATAGTTGTCCGGTCTCTTCTTGAAAACCTTCAGCAGTGGAGAACCCACAATTCCAGGAGGCAACCTGCTTCGTTGATTAATTGTTCTCACTGTCAGGAAATCCCTCCTCAGCTCCAAGTTGCATCTCCCTCTGAGCAGCATATTAGATTTTTATGGTGGACATTTTAATCTTGGTAGACCGTGCATCCATCAATAGATTTTGAATGCAAGCTTTTTTCAAACACGGCAACTTTAAAATGCATGGACTTCAGTCAAGGTTTTTTTTAAAAAAACTAAAGTTGATAAGTATGAAAAACGGGCCGACTTAGTTTCATTACTCCAAGAATCTCTGTAACCATACCAACCAGTGCTTTATCTGTCCACAGCTAAAACCGACATCAAGAAACCTGGAAAAGTTGTCAAAAGTGGGGAGACCAAGGTAGCCCCCAAACCCAAGAAACCGACAGATGGCAAGAAACCGGGCCCTGTAAAAGAGAACAATGCGGCCAACCCCGCACCCTTGGAAGAGGGGAAAAATCCTCCCAAGGTGAAAAAACCTGCCGACCCCCACAAACCGGTGGACTCCAAGGCCAAAGAGCCCCCGAAGACCAAGAAGGTTGGAGATCCCAAGGACAAAGAAGCGTTGAAGGGCAAGAAGCCGTTGGAATGCAAAGCAAAAGAGCCTCTGAAGGCCAAGAAGGTCATAGATGCCAAGCCCAAAGAACCTCTGAAGGCCAAGAAGGTCATAGAAAACAAGAAAGCTGGGGAGCCCAAGGTCAAGAAGGCTGCAGAACCCAAGAAAGTGGGGGAGTCTGACGCCAAAGAACCCCTCAAGGCCAAGAAAGTAGCCGAATCCAAGGAGCCTCCCAAGGAGCAGAATGCCGGGGAGCCCAGCCAAGCTGGAGAATCTCAGGGCAAGGAAGCCAGCAAAGCAGCAGACGCCCCAGGTATCCTTTCCTCAACGGTGGGCTTTCTGAGGCTGGTCCTCCCAGAGTTTCAGAGCCGCTCCCTCTGCCCCCCCCCCTCCTGGCAGAGAGCGTTGTCTCTCTAGCCCCCCTCCCTCCCTCCCCCCAAGCATGGCTGGGACACCCTACCTTTTGAGTTTCCTTTGGTTGGTGGGAGGGACAGGGTGGGCAGCAGTGGGTGAAAACATGGTTGTTTGCCTGTCTCCCCGCGAGAAGAGATGCAGCTGGCAGAGGGCAGCTGGCTTGGAGGTTCTCTTGGGTTGAGCTTTGGACTGACAGCACGAGGTTTGGGACACCACCCCTCAGGCACGGTGGGTGGGGGGGTAGCGGGGTGTGTGGGCATGTAAATACTTTTCAGTGGGAGAGAGGGGTAGGAGGAACACCTGTAACTCTGGTTTTCTGCGTTGGCAACTGGAAGATTTGTGGACTTCCACTCCCAGACTTTCCTAGCCAGCAGTTCTGCGAGTTGAAGTCCACGCATCTTAAAAGGGTGTGAAGGGTAACAAGCACTAGTCTGTAGAATTGTGTCTCTCGACACTTCTTAAGATACGTGGACTTCCAACTCCCAGAATTCAAGCTGGGGGAATTCTGGGAGTTGAAGTTCACACCCCTTCCAGTTGTTATGGTTGGGAATCACAGCTACGGAATGAACAGAATTTTAGAATGGGTTCCTTCCTACCCCGAAGGAACCCGGATTCTTGATAGCTCTCTCTCTTCAACCAGTAAGAATTGTTTAATTTTTTTAA
The DNA here is from genome assembly GCF_900518735.1 of Pseudonaja textilis. The sequence continues at coordinate 27,936 of NW_020769803.1, read as the reverse complement.
ATTTGCAGATAAGTCAGAAGCTGTTGAGAGTCCTGAAGCAATTGAATCTTCCGGCAAGGTAACCACCACCTCCTCCTTCAAAGCAGTGAGAAAGCCCCACCAAAGCCAGGAGACCTGATATTCCTTCCTTGCGGCCAACCTATTCATGGCCATGTGATGTCATTTTGGGAGCTGGGCAGTTGACCCACATTTACAGCTGTTTGCAGCAGTCACGTGACCATGATTGATTTTTGTTGGAGGTGGGGGGGTGTTTACTTCTGGTTTCCAGCCAGTAAAACCCCACTGAGTATAATAAAGTTTGCTTACTGGTCATGGTGTTTGTTTGACGATTGTAAAATAGGTTGCAGTCACGTAGTGGACCCGCTCAACGACCACAGTGATTTATGACCATAATTCCAGTCCCAGGTCAAGTCATGACTACCTGTACCATAAACTAAACTGAGCCTTTCTTCTTCTGTTGTTCCTTTCTCATTACCAGCTGGCTTGTCATCCTAGCTGTCCTTAACACTGACTCCTAAAACACCCCTCATATTTTATCCCAGTTCAGTAAATGGTGGCCATCCTTAGGAGATAACTGGGTCCCAACTTTCCCTTCCCCAAAGAGGAGAGGCAGGAATGTCTTTTCGTGGTAATCAGTGGAAAGAAGCAGAGAAAATCTCAAATGTCCTAGGACGGGGTCGCCAACCTTTTAGACCTCAGGAACCCCCAAACTCATAATTTTAAATCCCGCGGACCACTAATACGAATTTTGACTGATAGTGGCTTGCTGACGTTTTCCCAGGGTCTCTGCAGAAAGCAGCAGAAACCCTGGGAAAATCCCTCAAAAAGTATGTCGGAAAATTCCCCACCCTGTTTTCCTACCGATCGATCATTATTTGGGATTCGTAGGACACCGTCTCCAACTCCGTTCTCAGGGGGAGAGAGAGAGAGAGACTTTTGGCTTCATGCAAGGAAAGCAGCAGAAGTCTTTCTTTCTCTCCTCCAAACTCCTCCAGAAATGAGTCTTGGTGAGACTTGCCGTGCCGGCTCAGCCTCTTGGAGCAGGAGGCCTTGCAGAGTCAAAAAAGACTCATTTCTGGCGGAGTTTGGGGGAGAGAAAGTAAGACTTTTGCTGCTTTCTTTGCGTGCAGCCAAAAATAGAAGGCGAGTGGGGCAAGTTCCCCCCCTCCGCCCTTTCCCCCCTCCCCTCACTACCTTGTGTTGTTCTCAATGTAAGTGATGCAAGCCTTGTGTTCCCGCGGGCCATGTGGGTGGCACAATCTTGTGTTCCCGCGCAGCCTGGATTAATTGCTTTGCGGGTGACATTTCCCTGCGGACTACCAGATTTTTTTCACGAACTACCAGTAGTCCCCAGCTCACTGGTTGGCGACCACTGTCCTAGGAGACCTTGAGTGGGCCTAACTTGCATCATTTATAACTTAACTCTACAATTGTGTTGTTTGAAGTGTTTTTCGAACAGTTCCTGTACAGGTAGTCCTTGACTTAACAACCACAATTGAGCCCAATGTTTATGTTTGCTAAGTTAAACGTTTGTTCAGTGAGCTTTGCCTTGTTTTATGACCTTTCTTGCCATAGTTGTTAAGTGAATGACTGCAGTGGTTAACTTAGTGTAATAATGGTTGTTAAGTGAATCTGCCTTCCTCATTGACTTTGCTTGTCGATCATGTGACCCCAGGACAGTGCAACCATCATAAATATGAGTCAGTTGCCGAGCAGCTGAATTTTGATCACGTGAGTGTGTGATGACCCGAGGTGTGGCACAAAGGCAGCACAGTCACATAAGCAAGAAGAGTCCCTTTATAATCTCCAACTTTGCCCCCAATGTCCAGGTTATCTTCGGCTGGAGGAAAAACTCCCAGGAACAGCCTTTAGCTAGAGAAAATCCGGTCCAAAACAAGATACATACAGACTGGAACTAAAAATCCAAACAAACCAAGCTGCAGTAATTAACTTGACAGGGCAGGAGAAGGAATTTCAGACTTGAAAGCATGGCAAAACTCACACAGTTGGAAAGACGCCAGGAATACAGATAAGCCATGAGGAGACCAGATAAATTCACAGTTTGCTCCCAACAACTTGCTGTGTGCAGCTTCCCTTTTTAAACACTCTGTCCCCAGCTCCAGCTAATGAAGGGAATCGGGGCCCTTTCCTCCCTTATAAGCTACACAACTCACGTTGCTCCCTTCTCCGTTCCTCCCTGCATGCCCTAGGATGAAGAGGGGTGGGCCTGGGTCTTCCTCTGAATTCCCTCTCCCTTGTTCTACCTCTCTCCTGCTCTGCCCAGATGGACTTTGCCCTTCCCCAGTTTCTCCCACAGCAACACTCCCACTCCCTCTCTGCTGTTTGGCCTCCCTCTGAATCCGGGCAACACACCATGGGGGATGCGCCGCATCAGTCGTAAATATACAAACTAGTCATAAGTCCCTCATTTCTGTTTCTGTTGCAACTTTGAACGGTCACTAAACGAATCATTGTATATTCCTCATTAAGAACTTCTCATACTGCTGCAAGTTCTTTTTTAAATGTTGTCTCATTCCAGAAGAGGAAATATTGCATAGGATTATTTTCTGAATTTCTGATTCAGATTTTGAGGTTGAATTCTTGAAGCGAGAAAGGCTGGTGGAGGGGATTTATTCTACTTGCCTCCATGCCAGGTTTTCCCTTTTCCAGGAGAGAGAAGCCTCAACACTCTCCCTGCTGGGCCAAAAAGAGCAGGAGAAGGAAGGCTGGCCTTTTAAAAACTTAATTGTCAGACTTATTGGTCTCCCATCTCGCTGCTCAAGACAACAGAGAAGTTTCCAAGGACAGACCAAGGGGTTCCTCGTGGGTCCTGAATGTGGGAAGGAGGAAAGGGCAGGAGAATATTCAGCTTTCCCAGTAAAGATTCTGATTTTCCATTTCTATTTTTCCAGGATCCTGAAGAGATGTGTGTCGTGATGATTTCCAGTTTCCCTGAGACCGGGCTCAGTCTGGAGGAGATCCGAAACTTAACCAAGCCCTTTGGGAAAGTTAAAGACATTTTAATTGTGTCTTCACATAAGAAGGTATTGAACAATCTGTACAGGGGTTAGAAGAGGAAAAATATATATATATTTGTTCATTCATTCTTTCTTTATTAATTAATGTTTGAAAATGATTAATTTTTCCACCCAGTGCCAACAGTTGGAACAAAGAAGTCATTTGGTTTCAGGTCATTGATAAAAGGTTTTTTTTTAAAGGCATATGTCGAAATAAGTCGTAAATCTGCTGATTCCATGGTGAAATTTTATACCTGCTTCCCAATGTGGGTGGAAAGGAACCAGCTCTGCATTTCTCTGGTCCCTGAGCTGAAAGAGCTAAATGAGGTCAGTAAATTTTATTTATTAAATTTATTTGCCAGCCCTCTTGCCACAAGGCGACTGTTCTTAAAAGGTTGTTGAAGAATAAATTAAACAAAAAGTGGCTAATGATTTATATCATTTGAATACTAGGTTGGGGAAGACGGAACTAGAAGGTTCTTTGTTACCAAACTCCATCATTATTCCTAAATATCTAGTTAGATTTAGTGAATTGCAACAACTGAAGACGACAGAATTGTTTGGTAGCTCCTAAGCGTCCACTAAGGCTTCAGGGCAGCTTTCAACAGTTGTATATTGTGGTACTCTTGGGGAGTAGCATATGTCCCAGGAAAATGGGAAGGTGAGTTAGAAGGGAAAGTATGGAAAAGGGTATCTAAGAAAATTTATACGGCCAACTAACTCACTCTCAGTAACTTTGGGCAACTTACAGGAAAGCCCAATAGAAGATCAATTAAAAAAAAAAACTCTCCCACACCTCTCTGATGACAACAATTAAATGAGCCACTTGTTGGGCTCTGTATCAGCCTGGGGTCCCCAAGCCCTTTGGCAGAACCGCATCTTCAGGGTCTTAGAGAAAAGTGTCGAAGTAGGAGCCAACTTTACCTCTGCAGGGATGATGTTCTACAAGGCAGGAGCCACCACAGGGAAGGCCCTTCTTCTTGGTCTCAGCAGATGAGCTTTCTTAAGAGAAGGGGACTGGTAGCATCTCCTGCCTTCCTGTTCGGGAGGGTCTGGTGGATGTCACTGGGAAAAGAGGGTCCTTCAAATAACAGGGAGGGGCCACCACGGAGAAGGCCCTTCTTCTTGGTCCCAGCAGATGGACCTGCTTAAGAGAGAGGACTTGTGACGTCTCCTGCCTCCCCACTCTGGTGGGCCAGGTGGATGTCACTGAAAAAAGAGGGTCCTTCAAAGCAGGGGTCTCCAACCTTGGAAACTCTTAAGACCCGTGGACTTCAAAGCTGGCTGAGGAATTCTGGGAGTTGAAGTCCACAGGTCTTAAAGTTGGCAAGGTTGGAGACCCCCTGCTTTAAAGAACCTAGTCCCAGGTCAGGTAGGGCATTGAAGGTGACAGCCAGCACTCTGAATTGGACCCGGAAGTTGACAAATTAAGGAGATTTCCAGCAGAAGATGGGCGATTAAGTGAGAGTTTGTAAATTGATAAACGCCGTCTTCTAATTGCCTAAATTTTCTTGACCCTTTCTTTTTTAGGAAGTTATATTTACTGCGATGATTAAAGATGCAAATTCAAGCGTAAGTAACAAGGTGTTCCTTAATACACTGTTGATACTCAGCCTGGGCCCTTGGGGTGGAGAAAGGGGTTACAAAAATAGCACAACAGATTCTTTTTTGGGGGGCGGGGGATGACTATGAAATAGTCCATCTCCTGTGAAGAGTGCAGTTACCACCAATTAAATCCTGAGTCTCGAGCTAAACTTCCAAAGGATTTATTGGGAGTTAACATGTCTGGCACTGCCTGGGTGTAGCCGTCTCTGAGACATATCATTCATTGTCACCCTTGACCCTGGTTTTTCCCCAACCCCTGGGTGTATCATAATTCATATTCAGTGGGACACATCCATAGCCAAGAGTCATCAGTCATGTTCTCCAGTTAGAATTTTGCGCACCAGAAACTTCAGTCACCTAGTTACTATCTTTGAAAACTATTTATGGAATGCACTTTCGCTTTCCAAGCTGCCGCACTGCTCTTTCAAACCCCTTTCCCTCCTCCCTTTCTGTTGGCATCTCTAAAAAGACCGTAGAAACATTTTATGAGTTGACATCATGTGTTTGGAAAGTATCGATTAAGAATGTAATTGTCCAAGAATATTGCATTTTGAGAATGCAGGCAGTAGGAAATCTAGCATACCAATTTATGGTGGGCAGTGTAGTGTAGAGAGTCTTCTGTCTCGTTACGACTTCCAAAAATAACTTTGTGATGATCGCCAATAACGTCTTTAGTCACGGAAAAGAGAGACGCAGCACATTCCCGTTGAGCCATGTGCTACCAAGGGAGGTGGGAAAGAGTTGGGCTGTTGATTATATTCTGAGGATGGAGCCTTTGAAAAGATCAGTCGAGTCGCCTTAAGGACCCCCTGCCCACTCCGTGTGCTTGCCTTTCCTTTGCACCAGGTGAACACGGAGACGCTGTACACCCAGTTTGTGCATCTGGGCAACCTGCCAGATGAGGGCTACTCCGAGCTTGAAATCCTTTGCGTTGGCCTTCGCTTTGGACGAGTGGATCATTACATGGTGATAACCAACAAGAACAAGGTGACCCTTCCTTTCTATAAGGCAGAGCCCAATATCTATCTGTAGGAGAAAGGGTGGCAGAACCCGCGAGAGGCGGAGTGAAGAGGGGAGTCAGCCTAGAATCCTACGTAGCCATAAGCAGTCTTAAGTCCAACCCCCACCCCCTCCAATTCCATTGACACGTATCTGACTCCAAGCAGGCACCAACCATGAGTTGAGAAGATTTCCAGTGTACAAGGGCTCTTAGCAACAAATATGCACCGGCCAGCTCTTTTGTGCCTGGCAATCGCGGAGCTCGCCCTTACACAGTAGCCTAACAATCTGAATTAAGCCCACAATTTCCACGGCTGCTAAGCAAGACAAGTTGTTAAGTGAGGTTTGCCCCATTTTACGACCTTTCTTGCCACGGTTGTAAAGCAAATCACTGCAGTTGTTAAGTTAGCCCCACGGTTGGGAAGTGAATCTGGCTTCTCCTGTGGACTTTGCTTTTCAAAAGGAGATCACACGACCCCCCCCCCCCCCCCCCCCCCCCGGACACTGTCACCACCATAAATACAAGCGTCCACATTTTGATCACCTGACCCCCGAGGATGCTAACAATTATCGTAAGTGTGAAAAGGGGGTCATAAGCCACTTTTTTCAGTGTTGTTACGACTTCCAACGGTCACTAAATGAATGGTTGTAAGTCGAGGACTAACTCCCTCGGCTTCAAGGAATGCTCCTCGTCAGGGTGTATTTAATTTTTTTTTAAAAATGTTGGAAAAACTGCTCTGGTCTTTATAAGAGCCGTATCAGGCCCACGCAAAGCCTTCCTTTCCAGGGGCTGATGGGGAAGGCTGTCGCCCCCTTCAAGATTCCCTTGGGAGAAATGCAGCCTTTGCTACAAGTTCAGGTCCTTCTGTGTTGATTTTCTGCCCCTTTGAATTTTTGAAGGCCATTTTCCAGCTGAACAGTGCCGAGTCCGCGGCGTCCATGTGTCGCTTCTTAAAAAAGTATCCTTACAGTTTGGGAGAAGTGGAATTGACCGTCTCACGCTCGCCCAGAATAGAACCTACAGCTGTAAGTCATCTTCATCTATTTTGGCCTCTTTATCTCGGATTAGTTTGCAGCCGTACCAATTCAGGATGACTCCGAATACAGAGAAAGTTTGTAATTTTTAACGTCAACGTGTTGGTGTATAGGTGTTAGGTGTTTTGTTCTTGTTGCCACGTGAAGGATGGTTGAGGAACAGCTGGCTGGAAATTTGCCGTCTGGGCAGGGTTGCAAGTGAGGGTAGAATGGAATGTAGCTTGCAGAATTTATAACCCGGATTCGTTAACCAATGTACAGTGGTTTTCCAGCTTTTTCCATTTAGGCAGTCGCGTTGTTATACTGTTCCTTGCATATCAAAAAGCTGAATTTTTTTTTAACAGGCTGATGCTGTAAAAAAAGAAACGAAAAAGCAAGAAGCAGGCCAAGAGAGGTATTTTTTCATTGATATCCAAAGTGTGCGTGTATTTGTGTGTGTGTGGGGGGGATGGGTAGGTGTGGGGATGGGATGGGAGAGATTTAAATTATGATTGAATAAAACAAACAGAAGTCTCATTTATTTTCCTTTTTGTGCTAAGCCTTGAATTCTGGCTTTTTAGAAGCGATCCCCTGCACTTCCCTTATTCCATTGCCTCATTCTGGACCTGGCATGAATCTACAGCGGTTGAAAGAATAAATGGGTTTTTCAATGCATGCAAGTAGTTCTATGTGTCCGTCTCAGTTGTCTTTTTTCCTGGGACACAGGTGAGCCTGAGAAGTGACACCATCACCTGTTGTTGTGGGTATCCGACCTACATTTTTTGAATGCCGGTGCTTTTTAAATCCTAGTGCCCTGTCACACCTTCCGCTAACGTGATTTGTTTTTTTAAGTTGGTTGACTTGGGACCTGGGATATGTGACTTTATCAAGCCATTTGAATTCAGCTAAATTGCATTCAGAGGTTGAAACACTACAAACCATGGAGAGGTAACACAAAGTTCAAATAGTCGCATTGGGACTTCATTTATATATTTATAAATAGACCAGTAAGGGGACAAAGATATTTTAATGCACAATAAAGGGGCATTTTCCTTTCAAAATGTCTTTTGTAACCCCAAACCCATCTCTTCCCTAGCTTACTCTAGATACATAAATATAATTTGCCTATCTCTATACATTGTAGATACACATTTAAAATAAATGTACTTCAGGCAACCAGAACCTTTGAAACGATATCTGTAGTGTTCGCTAACTATATAATGATGTAGACTTGGAGCAGGTTCTGTGTATTTTATTTTACTACAACTAATAAAATACTGTTTTTAGAGTACTTCTGCACATCCAGCCTCTTGAGTTGTTGATGGTCACTGCACGTTGCCTATGGAGAGCACTGTGGTCTCTTTTTCTGTAAAAGTTGGGTCTTGGTATTTCCCATCAAAAAATGTTTGAATTTCTGGGTTAAACCGGGGGGCAGCTACATCCATGGTGGCTCTTCATAAACAGCTTCATGTTTTATTGTCTTTTCCTGCCTGTTTGGTCAAAGGGAGGAAACAGTACGGCTATTAGGTACTCAAAGCTGTTACTTTCTAAACTTTTTTTTACAGGCATTTCAATTTAAAATGGAAGAACCTTCGTGTTCGCTTACAAAGCAGGGGTGTCCAACCTTGGCAACTTGAAGACCTGTGGACTTCAACTGCCAGAATTCCCCAGCCAGCTTTGCTAAGTTGCTGAGGTTGGGCACCCTGTTGTAAATGGTGCTTCTGACACTGATGAGAGATGAAAGCAAGAAACTCTTTGAAGCTATGGAAAGCAGAAAGAAAGCTTAATATTTTTTTTTTTGCCTTGTTCTTATCAATAGTGTTTTGGGAAACCTCGGAGAACCATATTTATGGCTTTGCAGTCAATCAGGCATGCTTGATGAAAGCTTTCCAGCATTTACCAGCAATTACAATGGGTGATGCAAATGTGAGCAGGTTCTCTTCTTGATGAGGGCAGCTGTCCTGAATATTTTTTTCTGCCCCATCTCTCTCTTGACATTTTTCCAGCAAATTTCCTTCCCTCAGCCCCCCCCCATCCCAAAAAGAAAGCAGAACAAAATAACCGAATGCAAAGTGGAGAAGAAGAACTGGAGGCTTTTAAGAAGAGACTGGGACAGCCACTTGTCTGAAATGGTAGAGGGTCTCCTGCTTGAGCAAGGGTGGGGTTGGACTAGAAGACCTCAAGGTCCCTTCCAACCCTCTTATTCTGTTCAGTTGGATGCTGCCCTTTGACTTCTGAACAGCTTGGCCTTTCATTGCTCTCTGGATTGTCCTTTTCATTCAGTTCCTCAATAGTCCAAAGAAGAGGGGGGCTGCCTTAGTGTCAGAACACGACTGCGGAATAAACTCTTTAACGCTCCCTGAAATCAAGAGGAACTTCCTGCAACTTTTATTTTTATTTCCCGATTTTTCCATATCTCTTCAACATATTTCCTTTATTGCTTATGCATCTTAGTTTTGTTATACTTTGCTTTATCAAATGATTTTGGATTTGTGAGGCATCCAAACCACCAAGTTGTTTTTTTCTTGACTTAAAATAGCATTCTTCTGCTCCCAAGCGAACTATGTCCAATCCCTACATTCCTTGAAAGCCATTTGAAATATTCTCGGTAGGTGGCTTATGAATAATAACCCTCCTTGGTTAAGGAGATTGAATGGCCTCGAACAGCTTCTTCAGCCCTTTCCCAGCAGAAAAGAAATTCAGCGTAATTTGCTTTATTGGTGAAAAGCAAAAAATAAAAAAAAACAAGGGGGCGGAGAGGGATTTTACACTCATCCTTGGAAATCTTTGGTTTAGAAACCTGCTTTTGCAGGAGTGCTATTTATCAATTCGTATTTTGCAGTCCCTTTCCAACTATATTATGTAAGATACTAGTTTGGGAAGGGAATCTCTCAGGATTGAACAATATGCCTATAATATTGGTAGCGTTGAATGAAGGATCACAGCTCCAAAGGCCGAAGAGATTTTTGATTCGACTTTGGAATCTCATCCAGAACCAAGACAGCCTGACTTCTCCTCTTTACTCCATCTTCTTTGCTGGCTGCTGGAAAAGCCAGACCTCTTTTGAAAGGGCAGAGTTTTGCAGTCTGTGTTAGTGACCAAACGTTGATCTTCTAAAATTGGCCCTGTTTTGCAGGGTTCTGCCCTCTTACCATTTTTTGCAGAAGATCACAAGAACCTTTCCCGTGATGACAAAAGTCCTATGAAGTTTGCAATCAGTTCATGCCTGCTTCTCTTACCGATTCTGAGGACAACTGAGGGTTTGGGGGGTGGTGGTTTCTTTTTTTCTTTTTTTTGCACAGCTGTCTGCTATTCTGTGTGGTTTGTGTTTCTTGTGCCGACCCTACAAATGACAATTCCTGTCCATGATCCAATTTCGAGGTCTTGTCATCTATTGTAGTGATATTGAGACTCCAGCCCCCTTTTCTAAATAATCTACACTCTCCTTGGAACGATAAGATAATGGCAGAGGATTGTCCCAAAGGGGGGGATGGAGGAATGGAAGATCTCCGTGGAGATTTTCAGAGAAAAGGAAAATAGTTGGAAAGCGAATAAACAAAACAGACTCTCAGCCAAGGCTGTTGAAACTGCTTATATTTTTGAAAATGTTCCTCTGTAGTAGTATCCCATACATTTGTCTTATAATTCAGTTTTCCTTGGGAGCTGTTAGGCACTTGGGATCCCCTCGAGGTTAACCTTTTGCATGTGGATATTTCCGTTCCCCTTGGAAGTGTCCTCACTCATTTTGGCTGCTTAGGGACAGGCAGCCTGCAGGCAGCCTCTGGACAAACTATTAACATTTCTGTTCTCAGTTGAAATAACTCATTCACAACCCAAGCACAAGTTCTCTGTAGTTGTATGGTTTTTTTTTTCCTTTCCCCTGCCTTAAGTTCTAATCTTCTCAGCTCCGGGGTCAACAGGGCATCTGTGTAGTGAGCTTCGAAGGACTCCTTTAGGGTTGCCTGCCATAAGGATAGCCAAGTTAGAAGCGTTCACACACGCTTAAACCGAGGTTAGTAGAATAAGTTAGATCTCCCCATCCTAAGCCATTACTGCTTCAGGAGATCCCAGCCATTGGCATCAAGAGGTAATTGATAACTGTGGCGTTCTCAACATAGCTTGATTTGTTCTGTTTTTTTAAATACATTTAGCCCTGACTTGAAAACAATTCCCGAAGGATCAGGAGTGGTGGCCCCATCTGCTGTTCCTCCCACGGAGGCCACGGAAGACCACGCTTCCAATTCGGATGCTATTCCAGACACAGAGACTGAGCACTTGGGTAGCGAGAAGATGGTAGGGGAAGCAGCTTCGCAGCCCCTGAAGACCGAAGACTTGGGAGAAGACTCGGAAGCGTTAAAAAAAGACTTTGGGCTTGGAGCGCCAAGCGCAGGCCAGGATTTCGAGTCTTCAGACACGAAACCCAAAGGAGCCTCCGCTTTGTCCTCCGCTCTGAAAAAGGAAGAAAAAAAGACTGATCATTCTGGCCAGGAATTGCCGAGAAAGGCCTCTCCGCCTGACGGAGAGAAGGCAAAGGAAGAAAAAGCTCCCGGGAAAGAAGAATTTCACGGTGCCTCAAAAGAAGAAACCCTCTCGGCCTCAGCCACGGAAGAAGAGAAAAGGGCAGGCTTAGGGCCGGGCTCTACAGAAGCTGCCCTGCAGGAAATGCCAAGTACTGACACTCTGTCCGGTAACAGGTTGGCCTCCCTGGAAGCAGATAATGCTGAAACCACCGTAGGCTTAGCAGAGACACCGGCTCCCAGGGTTCAGGTGAAAATGGAGGAAGACTTGGAGGGCCCCTCTGCCACCTCTCAAGCGAGTGCGGAGGTAGCAGCCAAGCCAGCAGCGGTGGAAACGAAGGCAAGCGTCAAGGAAAAGTCTCGTCTGCAGATGGCCAGGGTTGAGGTGATTCTGGAGAAGCTCCCAAAAGACTTGGTCTCAAGCACCAAAGAAGTCAAACTGGAAGGGACCCCAGAAAAGAACGCCAAGGTACAGAACCCCGAGGAAATTGTGCCGAAGACACTACAGGGTAAAGGGCTGGGACAAGCCGAAGCCGGGGAATCCTGCAAAGCGAGCACGCTGGAGGCAGAGACTGCAGCCAGTGCACAGGTCGCTCCTGTCCCGAAGGCTTTGAACCCACCCAAGACGAGAGCTTCAGCTCGAAGGAAAGAGAAGAAGCCAGTCAGCAAGAGCCAAGGAGTGGCTGCGAAGACACCGGTGCCAAAACCGACGAGTCAGCAAAGGCCTGCAAACGGCCGGTCCAACATCCCAGATAGCGCCAAGTCTAAGCTAAACATGAGTTCGCTGGCGGTAGTTGTGTTAGGCGGTGGGAAGAGCTCCTCGCAGCAAGACAAGGACCCCCCGGCGGAGACCAAGGGGAGTCCAAAGCAGAGCCGAGAGCAAGACAGTAGACCTTCCAACCTCAAGCGGGATACCGGCGGCAATAAGGTGAGGAGGGGATTAAAGCACTGGCTTGGTCCCTAACCTTGAGGCTTCTTCCAGTCCTTGAGTGAGTCCCCGTCCCCTCCCTGTACGCGGCTGCTGCACTCGGCGCTACCAAACCGGTTCGGTGCCACGCAGCATCGGTTGGGAGGTGCGTCTGGAAGCGGCTTAACCTGGATGCGTTTGGCGGAAGGGAGGAAAGAGCCGGCTCTTCGCGATGCAAATTTCCAAACGGACACACAGTGTTCGTTCTTTCCATTGGCGGCTCCTGAGATTCTCCCGTTGTGAGGTGCGGCTTCTCGTACGGCATCCCGGCTGCTTTTGCGTAGACTCGATCCTGAAGTCAGATAAGTTACCCATAAAAATCACTGGTGCGCTGAATACTCAGGTCTTAAAAACAATTGGCACAGTCTCAACTTGTAGCGTGTTAAGAATGCCATTTCTTTGAGGATTAATTGTGCTTACGAGGCCGCTGTTTTCCTTGCTCACCATCTTCCCACTTTCTCCTCCCCAGGTGTCTGCTGAGAGGAATACCAGAAGTTCTAAAAGCAGCCCTAAAGCCAAAGAGGTAAGCCAGCCAATTAACAGGGTTCCTATAACCCAGGAGAATGGTACACGGGGAAGACTTTAGGCTGGGGGACTCCCAACTTGACATCTTTAAGACTGGTGGACTTCGACTCTTAGCCGTCATTTTTTAAGGAGTTACTGACTTTGTGCCTAAACTTTTCCCCAAACTGAATCCAAAGTTTTACCCAGTCCTAATACTTTAATGAGCCTTCTTCCTGTTAACTTCACTAGGGAAGTGAAGTGATACTTTCTAGGGAAAATATTTTTTGCTGAAAAGTGAATTGTTGCAGTTGATGGAAGTGACTTAGGCGTGTGTGTGTGTGTGTATGTGTGTATATAGATAGGTAGGTACATAGGTACATAGATACAGAAATTGACTCCAAAAAGGCAAGCCAGCTGCTTTTCTGCTTCTTTGAACCTATGAAAGATCCCCTTCATTCCAGATTGCCCTCTAAAGCAAGGATGGGCAGCTATGGCAACTCTATACCCTGTGGAATTATGGGAGTTGAAGTCCACAGGTTGTAAAGTCCTGATACTCGCCCGCTCCTGTTCTAAAGCATACTCTGACTCTTGTGTTGCCTGCATGCTTTCTTTTTTTTTTTTCTGATACCTGCCACAATGACGCGTGTGCCTTTACGTCATTTACAAATCGATTGGTGTAAAACCAGGGGGGGGTTGTTGTTGTTTTTTCTTTCTCCCTTTTTCTAGGATGAGGAGCTTTTTCCATTTAATTTGGATGAGTTTGTGACCATGGATGAAGTTGTTGATGAAGTGGAGGCCCCTCAGCCTAGGAAGAACCCTGTAAGGGGCAAAAGGAAGGACCCCCCAAAGAAAAACCTTCCCTGCGAACCAACCTCCAAGAAGAAGAAAGGCAAGGGGCAGGACGGCCCCACAGCCGAGAGCGAGGTCTCCTTCGTGACCTTGGATGAAATTGGGGAAGACGAGGGTGGGATGGGCCAAGCGGACCTTCTGAGCTTGGAAGCCATGACCGATGACGCCCAGGGACTGGTCACGGTCGATGAAGTCAACGAAGAGGAAGAACTGATCAACGAAGATATGAAAGATCCACAGTCGCTGGTCACTTTGGACGAGATCTCCGAGCAAGAGGACGTCACTCTCCAGGCGACGGCCAAGGGACCTTTTACTCCAGGGGAGAGCGAGCCGGATCTGAAAACGGAGCGCTTAGTGACGGTGGATGAGATCGGAGAGGTGGAAGAGCTTCCCTTGAACCAGCTCTCCCATTTCAAGGAGGAGGAGATGCTCCGAGGCAAGGAAGATGAGAAAGGAGGGGTTGAAGACGCCGGGGATTTTCTCTCTTCCCAGATCCCAGAGGATCCCAGCGTTTTAGTCACGGTGGACGAGATTCACGAAGACAGCGACGAGCAGCCCTTGATGACGTTAGACGAAGTGACCGAAGACGACGAAGATTTCCTGGAAGACTTCAACCGCCTGAAGGAAGAGTTTAGCTTTGTCACCGTCGACGAGGTGGGCAGCGAAGAGGAGGAGGAAGAAAAACCCGGCACGTCCACCAGCCGAAATTCGGAAGGAGCGATCAAAACAGCACCGGGGGAAAAAGCCAACGAGAAGATCCAGTCTTCTGCGGAACCAGACAACTTTAAAATTCCAGTCAACCCCCCGCCAGAACGGAGGAAAAGCGTTCGGGGTGAACCTCTGGAGGGTGAAGCATCTTCAGCCCAGCCGGGGGGTCCTGAAAATGAGAACCCCGTGGGAGGAGAGGAGGTAGACCTAGATAGGGAGAAGACGGAGCTAGAGTGTAAAGAAAAGGAGGAAGGAAAAGACGTGGAGCAAACAGACACAGTAACTGAGTCCGACTTGGGTTGCCAGCCGCTGCAGAAAGGTAAGAAGCAGATCGGCCTTCGGGGTGGAGAGGCCCTCCAAGAAGCGGCGAAAGCTCGGTGAGGAGCAGGCCGGAAACCTAAAGGTGCCCCTTCTCTCCACAGAGCCAGATGCGAGCCAGAAGGAGCAGCCTTGCAGCAAGGGAAGCGATTCCCAGGAGGACGACCAATCGCTTGGTAAGGGTGCAGGTGAGGGAAGGACCTTCCGGGGGCAAAAGAGCCCTGGTGGCACGGGGTTAGAATGCAGGATTGCAGGCAATAACTCTGCCCCAGTGTCAGGAGTTCAATTCTGAGTGGCTCAAGGTTGACTCAGCCTTCCATCCTTCCAAGGTGGGTAAAATGAGGACCCAGATTGTTGGGGGCAAGAGGCTGACTCTGTAAACCTCTTAGAGAGGGCTGTGAAGCACTGTAAAGCGGCATATAAATCTAACAGCTATTGCTATAGAGAGATGATAGATTAGACAGATTATTTAAGTATGTAGGTATATATGTAGGCAGGTAGATTGGTAGGTAGTCAGGGACAGATTTAGAACCGTGGTGGCACAGCGGTTAGAATGCAGCATTGCAGGCTGTCTACCCACAGCCAGCAGTTGACTCAGCCTTCCATCCTTCCAAGGTGGGTAAAATGAGGACCCAGATTGTTGGGGGCAAGAGGTTGACTAAACCCCTTAGAGAGGGGCTGTAAAGCACTGTGAAGCAGTATATAAGATTAGTAATGTGGCTATAGATAGATTAGTTAGGCAGGCAGGCAGACAGACAGACATAGATAGCCATGGTGGCAAAGTGGTTAGAATGCAGCAGTGCAGGCTAATTCTGCCATCTGCTAGCAGTTCGATCCTGACCAGCTCAAGGTTGACTGAGCCTTCCCTCCTTCTGAGGTCGGTAAAATGACCCAGATTGTTGGGGGCAGGAGGCTGACTAAACCGCTTAGAAAGGGCTCTAAAGCAGTGTGAAGTGGTATATAAATCTAAGGGCTATTGCTACTGTAAAGGAACATTGCCGCCCCCCCTTTTTGGGGGGTGGGTGGATGGGTAGGAATTGGACTCCATGAAAAAGGCTGTCTAGCTGGGATGTGCCTTACTGGGATTGGTTAATGGCTCAAATAGAAGATCCTGCCTCTTCCCATTGTATACAGGTGGTCCTTACAACAGTTCATTTAGTGACTGTTTGGAGTTACGATGGCACTGAAAAAAGTGACCTATAATTGTTCTTCACACTTACGACCCTTGCAGCATCTCCCGTGGTCACGTGATGAAAATCCAGACCCTCAGCAACTGACTCGTATGACCTGATCCCCTTTAGTGACCTTCCGACAAGCCAAGTCAATGGGGAGCCCGATTCACTTAACAACCATGTGACTAACTTAACTGTTGTGATTCACTTAACAACTCTGGCAAGAAAGGTCGTAAAATGGGGCAAAACTCAAGAGATGTTTCGCTTAGCAACAGAAATTTTGGCCTCAATTGCAGCCCTAAGCTGAGAATTACCTGTAATACCTCAGTTAAGAGAAACTAAAAGAGAGCCAACACTTGGAAAGCTCCGAAGCATCCTCTTTATTTGCACATGATTGAAAACAGAAAAAAGGAAGACAAACAAAATGTCATGTCCTGAATTTCAGCCAAATCCATTTTGGAATTGTCACGGTTCAGCGGAAACAAAGGTTTGGGCCATTCCAGATTTTAGCTGGACAAATCCAGTGAAGCCCTGGAGGCTTTGAGGGCCTGGATGAGGGACAGCAGGCTTCGGCTGAACCCTGGCAGGAAGAAATGGATGGAGTGGCACTGCCCCATACCGACCCGGTCTTTGGCTTGGGGTTTCTGCTGGACTCCTCCTGCACCAAGGACCCCCTCAGTTCAGCCCCAAGCTACAGATACCTTCTTCCAAAGAGATTTCATACGGTTTTGGGTTGGGAGCTGCGTAGAGTTGGTTGAAAGACGGGTGGCTGTATAAACACTTTAAATATAACACCCAAATCTAATGAGATTTCCGTCGTGACAGACGGAGTGAGGCCCGGAGAGGATGCTGCTGCGGCTGAAGTCACTGAAATGGAGGTGGAAGGAAGCTCAGCCACCACTTCTGAGGAGGAGGGGAAGGGAGATGCTGGAGCGGCGCCATCCCCGAGCCCAGGGATTTCCACAGAGGGCGTGGCAGCTGGAGAACCACAGGCAGCAGCTTCCAAACCAGCTGCCCAGAATCCTGAGCTGAGCCCTGATACCGTCTTGGGAAAGGACACTGAGGCTGCGAAAGAGCCCTGTGAAAAGCCCTGCAGAGGTAGGAAAACCAGGGAGAGGAGCACCTTGGCACGTGCCTGTCCCCATCGTGGCTCTACCCTCGCGGTTGCAGCCGTCGCTGTCTCCTCTGGATGATCTCCCCAAGCGGGGTAGCATCTCTTGCAACTCAGTCTACATGGGGCTGTCCTTGAAAAGTATCCGGGAGTTCCACTTGCCTGTGCAGCAGCCCGCGTGGTTTTGTGCAGGTCCACGGGGGTCCCTGTGGGTCCTGCCTCTCCCGCAGGAGCTGCAATGGCTGCCAATTTGCCTCCAGGTGCAATTCGAGGCCCTGTTGTCACAATCAAAGCCCTACATGGCCTGGGACCAGGTTATTTGAAGGACCCTCTTTTCCCAGTGACATCCCCCCCCCCTCCCAAATCCACCAGAGCGGGGAGGTCTTAAGAAGGTCCATCTAGTGGGACCAAGGAGAAGGGCCTTCTCCCTGGTGACTCCCTCCCTGTGGAACATCGTCTCCGGAGGGATTAGACTGGGGCCCTCTTTCGCAGAGCCCTAAAGTCCAGGTTCTGCCAACGGGAACCCGGAGTGGGAGGGAGCCCATCAAGTGGCTTGTTTGACTGATGGCTGTTGGGTTTGCTCTGATTTTACATACTAGCGGCTGCCCTGTCATTCTGATAGGGGTGAACCTTGGTGGTTCCTTGGGCTGTTTTTTTGTTTTTGTTTTGTTTTTACTGCTAACTCATTTGTCTTGAGTTGATAGTCCCTTGATTGGGATATGGGGGTTTATTGTTTTTGTTAATTATTGCATTTGGGGCTTTTATTTTTTTCTGAGTGGACAGCCATCTAATTTTTTTTAAATAAATAAACAAAATAAATAAATCTGAAGGTTGGAGAAGCAAGTAAAAGGCGGTGTCAAGCATAGGAAATCAGAAGCCAGGGCGGTTCAAATGAAAACGGGGTTATTTATGACATGATAACATTCTACAAGAATCTGAAATACTAACGGTCAAGGCAAACTGGTGGTAGATAAGGGTCAGTGGAAGTCAAGGTGGGGTCTCTTATGGTCACGAAGGGACTCCAGACTGATGACCCTCTTGACCCCTCCTTCGGGCTCAGCCTGGTCATCTTCTACAGGCAGGCGGGAGGATGGGCAGCCACTCTTCAGCTACAAGCCACATATGTGGCACGATGGGGTCAGTTACCACATTTGCTAATCCGAATGTTGTTGTTGTAGATCACGTGGAATCTAAAAGTGAAGAACCAGAAAATAAACAGAGAAAAGTAGATTCCTCAGAGAAGTCGAAGACTCCAAGCCAGCTAAAAGGTAGGCCTTTGGGACAGGAGATCCTAAAAGAAAAATCTTTCAGGGTTCAGAGGAGGTCGCTTGCCTAGAATGGCTTCAACTCTGCTCGATTGTCTTTGCTGTACTTTGAACTGGGTACGGATGTCTGAGCAGTTAAGAGCTGGTTTTCTGCGTGCACACACACCCCTTCCCAAAAAAGACCATAGGCAGTTAGTGTGCTATGAGGCCAGGAAGCGAAAAGAGAAAGATAATGATGCTTTGTGTATCCCTGTGCAGTATTTCTTGGTTCAGAAAATAATTGAAGTGATAATTGAAAAGGAGAAAAATCAGGGAGGCGATAAGAAGTAAGCATCAAGACTCTGTTGCTCTGTTTAGATAGCCTTGTGATGAAATGGGAAGCAAATAAACTTGGATGGATGGATGGGGGAGTGGATGGATAGATAATGATCACTCTCTGTCTCTATCAGAGAGAGGGAGAAAGAGAGAACTATCTCTATCTCTATCTTTCTATCTTAGGGAGAGATAGGATAGGATAGAATAGAACAGAATAGAATAGAATTCTTTATTGGCCAAGCGTAGTTGCACACACAAGGAATTTGTCGGTTCAAATGCTCTCAGTGTACCTAAAAGAAAAGATACATTCATCAAGAGTCAAGAATCATCAGGTATAACACTTAATAATAGTCATAGGGTACAAATAAGCAATCAAATCATACTAGGAAAGAGTCAATATAAATTGTAAGGATACAAGCGACAAAGAAAGAAAGAAAAGAAAGATAGACAGACAGACAGACAGATAGAAGAAAGGATGAACTGCAATGGTCCTTGTTAATATATACTTTTTTGTTTTGTGGTCTTCATTCTAGATTTCGATTTCCTTGTCCCCAAAGCTGGCTACTTTTGTCAGATCTGCTCCTGCTTCTGTGTGGACGAAGCATCTATGAAGAGCCACTGCCAGTCTCCGCTTCACCAGCAGAACATGGAGGTACCATTTTTCCATCTGGACAAGGAGCCCTCCCCCCTCGGGTGAAATGGGGGGGCAGGGTCACTGTTTTCAACCGAGTACAAATCCTGTCTTTTCTGTGGTGGCCTTGGAGAAGAATGCCGCTGGCCAAAACCCAGTGGGTCCCATTCCAGGGATCCCAGCACGAAAGATTCTCCCGGGGTCTTTGTGATAGGGATGATCAAGGAGAAGGTTCAAAGGATCCCAGTAACTTGACTACAGATAGTCCTCGAATTAAGGCCATGAAGTGAGCCCAAAATTTATGTTGCTAAGTGAGAAATGTGTTGAGTGAATTCTGCCCCGTTTTACGACTTTTCGTGCCACATTTGTAAAGCAAATCACTGAAGCTGCTAAGTTAATAACATGGGATGTAAAGCAAATCTGGCTTCACTTTTAAATCACTTTTTTCAGTGTCATTGTAACTTCAAACAGTCACTAAATGAAGTGTTGTAAGTCGAGGTCTACCTGTAATTCCCCTATCCCATCCATGTATTCAACCAGAAGTTTCCTCTTTTTCTTTCTTGCTGCCTTCTCTAAACTGGTGAACTGCAGGTTCTTTAACAACTACTGTAGAAGCTGTCAAAGTGTTTGCAGCGTGGCTACTATTATGAGTCAGCCCAGGAGCAAAACACAGCACAGAGAGATTTAGACATTTAACAGTGGTTTATATACAAGACATATACAGAAATATACATGGTAGGCAAATACCTTACAAGCAATCAATCTTCTTAACTCTACACTGAGAACTCCGCAATGGATACAGGATACAAGGAGAGAAAACACGCCCTCTGTAATGTCAGTCTTATATAAACACCTCTTAAAATGGTAAGACTTCTGTGGACCCCTACTTAATCTTTAAAAAGGCAATACCAATGCTAATTCATCTTCAATTGCATCAGCCTTATATTGCATCAGCCTTACAGCAACTGGCAGCTATTAAATGTTATACGTCAACAGAAGCTTGCGAGTGGTCGCTTCTTAAAACATTTCCCAAATCCTTACTAATCGGAGAACCAGCTCACTCTAGCGTCGAAGTGGGCAGAGGGCAAGGCAGCTCAGAATTGCAATGAGCAGTCCTTGGTGCTCTCTGAGCTTGGCTTCAGCAGCCAAATTAGGTAATCTCAAGCCCTAGTGACCCAGTTTGGGTCAGGGGTTCCAGGACGTGAATCGTTTTGGAAAAGACGAAGGCCTGTCCGTGGCATCTGTGGGTGAGGTCTAAGCTGTGTACACTTACTAGGAAAAAGATTTTGATGCCCTAGTGCAGGGGTCCCCAAACTTGGCAACTTTAAGGCTTGCGGGCTTCCAACTCCCAGAATTCTCCAGCCAGAGCAGGATGACCCTGTGGTGTTTTTGAAAAATCAGGCTCCGTTCTGGGAATCCTTGCAGGAGGGACTGAGAATAAGGCCACCATTAATGTGGACCAGCAGTCAGGTCAGCAGAGATGAACTCCCAGGTTAACCTCAGGCCAACAATCGAGTAAATAATACCCCAATCAGGAAATTGCCCAAGAAGCCAACAGCAAACAGACCAACCAGAGAATCTCTTAAGACCGCCCCCACCAACATTGACCAGGCAAGCCACAAAAGAATATAAATTAACTGCAAACCACACTCCTCCTGCCACTGATGTTGTTACCTAGTTTGGCTCATGAAACGTCTACAAAGAAACCACCAAGCTCAGAGAGAGCACCAAGGACCCCACAGTCCTTCCTCCTCCTCTGCAAACCCCCCTCCCTTCCGGCACTGATGATCTGTCCTAGTTGGGTCATGAAACATCTGGAAGTTAACCACCAAGCTCAGAGCCCCAAGGACCTCCCAATCCTTCCTCCTCTGCAAACCCCCTTCCTTTCTGGCACTGATGATGTGTCTTAGTTGGGTAATGAAATGTCTGCAAGGAAACCACCAAGCTCAGAGAACTCCAAGGACCCCACAGTCCTCGTCCTCCTTCTTCCCCCCCTGCAAACGCCACTCCTGGCACTGATGATGTGTCCTAGTTGGAACAGGGAACATCTGGAAGTAAACCACCAAGCTCAGAGCCCCCAGGACCTCTCCTGTCAGTCCTGAGCTACCAATATTCTCCTTCCTTAGAGCCCCTGAAGTTTTGTGTGTAGATCTGGTTGCCACACTTGGAAAAGTGATAGGGAAAAGAAAAACCCATGAATTTTTCAAAACGGGAAAACTGATTAGCCATTGGGAGAGCGGGGAGGGGCAATCAACGCTTCACCCTCTTATAATTGGTCATAACAACTTGAAACCTTTTTGTGCATCTTTTCAGAAATTCATAATCAAGAGCCCAGCAGAGCAAACAGGAAAAGAAGGTACGGAAGAAGAGAGCTTAACGTGATACGAAGATGGGAAGTGCCTCTGCAGAATTTTATTTAGGGTCCAGTTGCTTCTTTGTGTTCTGTTCTTGTTTTTTTTGTTTTTAACCTTGGTTCCTTTTGAAGATTTTCATGTCGTATTCACTTCTGTTCCTTCAAGAAGCAGGCTATTAAAATTGTGTAGTGATTTTGATTCCTTCCAGAACAATGTTGGAAGGACTCTAATAAATAAATTCTTACTGTAGAACCAACAGATTGGGGTTTTGCTTCCGAGTGGTCGAAACGGCACAGCCTTGTGCTCTTTGCAGAATAAAGTTCTTAGGGCGTCAGTTGTGCACCCTGTGAGTTTCCGCCGGGGACAAATGGATGGGGGTTTCCTGCTCAGCAGTTTTATTAAGCCTGCGTTGGCTGGCATTTGGCCGTCATAGCTGGCACATTGGTCACACCCAAGAACACGGCATCAAATGCTAGATTATCTTAGCCAGCAGAACTCCAGGATCAATTACTTCCACTTCCCCAGATGTAAATGTCCAAGCGGGAGCCAGAAGTTTATCAGATAAGGGCGAACATTTAGAAGGTAGAATAACAGGGTTGGTGATGATCCCCTTGGAGGTCTTCTAGTCCAACCCCTTCCCCTACCAGCAGACCCTTAGCAAAGGATTGAATGCCCTTGCCAAGACCAACAGCCCACAACACTTCCCTTGACGTCATATCGCCTCGCACAGAAGTTGGAACTACAAATAGCTGGAGATTTATTTTTTTTTTCAGCTACTTGGTTGGTGCAGCTTGTCTTGTTTCGTTACTTGATGGGCAGGAATTTGGCACAGGATTTTAACATCAAGGTTTTGTTTTGTTTTTAACCTCTTGTCTGGGTAGCTTCAGAGGAAGCTTCCCAGTCGTGTGTTCTGCTGGGAGAAAGAACAGAGGGAGGATTTCTTACAGATTGGGGCACTGGGGCGCAAAGAATAACAGTTGAAAGGGACCTTGGAGGTCTTCTAGTCCAACCCCCTGCCTCAAGCAGGAGACCCTGTACAATTTTAGACAAGTGGCTGTCCAGTCTCTTCTTAAAAACCTTTAGAGATGAACCAAAGGTGCTTTTTCAGGAGGTTGTGTTTTTTTTTTTTGCTTTTGAAGACGTTTTGCGCCTCGTTCAAGGAGCTTCTTCAGCTCTTCCTTGCAGACCCAGCTGGTCATTGGCATCCTTTTGCACTTCCGTTTGGGATGCAGGCTCATCCCCAACAGTCTGCCTGTCATCAGCAGGGAAGGGACACAGGACACACAGCATCCTGCAGCCGAGGAGGCTCCACACCCATTTGCACCACTCAGCTGACCCTGAGGACACAGGTAAACCTCCAAGTGGCCTCAAGGACTCTAAAAAGGATGCAAATGACCAGCAGCCCGAAAGGAATAACAGAATAGCAGAGTTGGAAGGGATCTTGGAGGTCATCTAGTCCAAACCCCCGCCCAAGCAGGAGACCCTACACCATTTCTGACCGATGGCAGTCCAGGCGTATCAATCCTTCCATTCCCCACCATCCAGTCAGAACCGAAGAAGCTTCTGGGCTGAGAAGCGAAGTCCAGTTACCTCTTGGGGAAAAAAAAAGCACCATTGGGATTCCAGAGAGCCAGTGGGCCATCAAGGGGTCAGCTGGACTGCTGGTCCAACAGGTGAAGTCACGGCAGCCGAGGCTCAAATCTCTCTGGCCAATCCGCCAGTTGGGTCTTCTCCCATCATGCTGAAGACTGGAGTCGTGCTCTTCTTCATTGCAGGTAGTCCTCTGCTTATGACCACAATTGAGCCCAGCATTTATGCCGCTAAGTGAGAAATGTCCCATTAAGCATCTTTTCTTGTCCTATTTGTTAAGCGAATCACTGCCAGTTGTTAAGTAAGTCACACGGTCATTAAGTGAACCTGGGTTTCCCCCATTGACTTAGCTTGTCAGGAAGTCACAAAAGGGGATCACGTAACCCCAGGATGCTGCGGCCGTCATAAACATGAGTCAGTGGTCAAGCATCCGAATGTAAATCATGTGACTACAAGGATGCCGCAAGGGTCATAGCAATAGCACGTAGATTTGTATACCGCTTCACATGGCTTTCCAGCCCCCTCTGAGTAGTTCGCAGAGTCAGCCTCTTGCCCCCAACAATCTGGCTCCTCATTTTACCCACCTCGGAAGGAAGGAAGGCTGAGTTAACCTTGACCTGGTGAGATTCGAACTGCCAAATTGCAGGCAGCCGGCAGTCAGCAGAAAGAAGTAGCCTGCAGTAAAGTAATGTAAAGGTTCTCCTTGCGCATATGTGCTAGTCGTTTCCGGTTCTAGGGGCCGGTGCTCATCTCCGTTACAAAAGCCAAAGTGTGAGCGCTGTCTGTTCTGACCAAGGCTTCCTGAGACCGTAATTAAGCACCCGCTTAGTCCAAACAACTCTTGTGTTATTTCAACGCTGGGAATTATTTTCATTCCCAGCCAGTAATGAGTCCCAAACAATCACTAGACATAAGCACCCACCTTTCTCTCCCTTTGAATTGCTGCCCACAGCTAAAGTGCCAAATTTAACTAAAAAGTCAAATGAAGTCTACACAGAGCTTCAAGGTATAATCTGAACAGCGCGAACGACGTTGCTTCCTGCAAAGGTTCCTGTCCCTTTGCACTTCCTTTATATCTCATGGGAGGGGCAATCAC
This sequence comes from Pseudonaja textilis, assembly GCF_900518735.1. Next base: position 3,904 of record NW_020769803.1, on the reverse strand, counting down.
CTCCAAGCCTTACTCCTGCTGCTCTTGCCTTCTGGAAGCTCTGCGCACACACGCACTGGGAACAGGCTCCCCTTGTTCCTCTGCCTCACTGCTGCCAGATTCTGGAGGCTCCAGAGTCAGTACCCCACTTCCAGATGGTCCTGGCCCCATTTCTGCATCGGATGCAGGACCCTCATCCGGGTCCTTCCCGGACTGGCCCGTGTTCCTCCCCACTGTCCGACTCTGCTGCCGTCTGCACAGGCTGCTGGCGGACCACAACTCTGTCCGAAGACGTCTCCGTGGTTATGTGGCCGGCATGACTAAACGCTGATAAGGCGCACAGAACACTGTTCCCTTCCCCATCAGAGGGGTACCTATTTTTCTACTTGCATTTTTACATGCTTTCGAACTGCAGAAGCTGGGACAAGGGATGGGAGCTCACTCCATTACACGGCGCTAGGGATTCGAACCACCAAACTGCCGACCTTCCTGATCCACAAGCTCAGCATTTTAGCCACTGAGCCACCGTGTCAGGTGGCATACTGAACTCTTAACCACTGCACCCCCCCGTGGCTCTTAAGTGTGAAAAACTGCCCATGGGTCACTTCTTTTTTTCCCCCAGTGTGCCATTGTAACTTCAAACGGTCACTAAATGAACAGTTGTAAGTTGAGGACGACCTGTAACTCTCTTCAAGGGGGGCTGCCCTGGAAGACAAGCTGAGGACCCTCGGGTTAGGAAGGGACTGTACAAAGATCTCCAGGCCCCTTTCTGACCAGCACCAGCCAGCTCAGCAGAACCACACCTGTCCCACAGGTGGAGATGTTTAGCTGTTGGTGACTTCTTCCTTGGTTTCTTCTGGAGATCTTTCCTCTAGGTCAGGAGTCTCCAACCTTGGCAACTTTAAGACTTGTGGACTTCAACTCCCAGAATTCTCCAGCATAGCATAGCACAGCACAGCACAGCACAGCACAGCACAGCACAGCACAGCACAGCACAGCACAGCATAGCATAGCATAGCATAGCTGGCTGGAGAATTGTGGGAGTTGAAGTCCACAAATCTTAAAGTTGCCAACTTTGGAGCTCTGCTGTAGATAGACTCCCCTGTCTAGCAAGAGAGGAAGTTTTGGAGGCCCACCTTGGAAGTGGTCAGAACAGCAGCCAGAGACCGGGCCCCCTCAGCACAGCAATATGCCCACTGAGATCAGGGTGGCCCCGGACCTCTGCTCCTTCACCAGCTGGTGGTCAGCCATCTTCTCCAGGGCATCTTCTCCAAGTGATCTTCTCTGCAGGATCTAGCGAGCAGAAGAATGGCCCAGCAACCCACCCATTCCCCCCCAAAAACGCATCAGAGTGATTTGATAGAGTTGGAAGGGACCTTGTAGGTCATCTAGTCCAACCCCCTGCCCAAGCAGGAAACCCTACACCATTTGTGACAGATAGCAGTCCAGTCTCTTCTTGAAAGTCTCAAGTGATGAAGCTCCTGCAACTTCCGAAGGCAGCTTCTGTTCCATGGATTGATTGTTCTCCCTGTCAGACAATTCCTCCTTATTTCCAAGTTGAATCTCTCCTTGATCAGAGATGGTTTTCTTGGGGGAACAGCCTGGTCCCCAGGTTCCATGTAACCACATTTTTGTCCCTTTAGTACAAGGGCCTTCAAACTTGGCAACTTTAAGACTGGTGCCCTTCAACTCCCAGAATTCCTGAGCTAACATGACTGGAGAGGAATTCTGAGAATTGAAGTCCACCAGTCTTAAAGCTCTCAAGTTTGAAGACCCCTGATCTATCATCTATACCTGTCTGTCTGTCTGTCTGTCTATAGTCTATCCATCCATCCCTATCCATCCATCCATCCATCCATCCATCCATCCATCCATCCACATCTATCTATCTATCTATCTATCTATCTATCTATCTATCTATCTATCTATCTATCTATCTATCTATCTATCTATCTATCTATCATAAGGTTCCTCAAACTTGCCCAGTTTAAGGCTTGTGGACTTTAACTCCCAGAATTCTTGAGCTAACATGGACTGGAGAGGAATTCTGGGAGTTGAAGTCCACAAGACTTAAAGCTGTCAAGTTTGAAGACCCCCTGATCTATCATCTATACCTGTCTGTCTGTCTATCATCTATCCATCCATCCATCCATCCATCCATCCATCCATCCATCCATCCATCTATCCATTCATCCATCCACTTCTGTCTGTCTGTCTGTCTGTCTGTCTGTCTGTCTGTCTGTCTGTCTGTCTATCTATCTATCTATCTATCTATCTATCTATCTATCTATCTATCTATCTATCCATCCATCCATCCATCCATCCATCCATCCATCCATCATCTATCACAAGGGTCTTCAAGCTTGGCCAGTTTAAGACTTGTGGACTTCAACTCCCAGAATTCCTGAGCTAACATGACTGGAGGAGGAATTCTGGGAGTTGAAGTCCACAAGACTTAAAGCTCTCAAGTTTGAAGATCCCTGGTCTATCAGCTGCCTGCCTGCCTGCCTGCCTGCGTGTCTCTCTATCGTCTCCCCATCCATCCATCATAGGGTTTCCTACTCAGTCAGGGAGTAGAAGATCTCCAAGGTCAAGGTCCCTTCCAACCCTGTTATCCTGTTAAGTGACTCAGAGCAATTAGCACAATGGAAAGATGTAGCATCCACATCGATGTCTGATGCCTTCTCGCATACAACACAAACTTGTTAAGTGCCTCTTGGCTGGGCTGGACCCGAATGTATGTATATATTTGTGTGTTTGCAGTGGTGGGATTCAAACATTTTTTAGTACCTGTTCTGTGAGTGTGGCAGGGGAAGGATATACTGCAAAATCCCCCTTCCCTCCCCATCCCACTAACCTGCTTTCCAGCTCCGTTCTCCTGTGCAGGGCAACCAAAGGAGACCCAGCCGATCAGCTGGGACTCAATGGGAGGCAGAGAAGAGATGGGGGTTGGCGGGGCCAGTCAGAGGTGGGATTTGCTGGTTCTCCCAACTTCTCAAAATTTCCGCTACTGGTTCTCCAGAACTGGTCAGAACCGGCTGAATATACCACCTCTGCTTCATCACCACCATCTGCAGAAACATGACAGAATGTAGAATAGCAGAGTTGGAAGGGGCCTTAGAGGTCTTCTAGTCCAACCCCCTGCTTGTGCAGGAAAAGCTAGACCATTTCAGACAAATAGTTGTCCAGTCTCTCCTTCAAAACTTCCAGTGTTGGGAGCATTGACCAGGAGGGGTCTGACTTTCTATCCTGGGTGGGGGTGGGGGGTGAGGGCAGAGGGGGCTTCTGGGGAGCGGTGAAGTCCAGCCTGAAGGGTCTTTCTGTTTATGTCTTCCAGGTGGACGTTGGAACAATTTATGCTGAACCCAGTGAGTGGAAATTGAACTCTCATCTTTGGCAGAATTGAATGGATTTCGTTAACCCAGAACTGAAAAAATACCATGGAATGTCCTTATTACACTTTACAATAATAGAATAGAATAGAATGAAATGGAATGGAATGGTGCGGCTTTGCTCCGCATTAGGAGGACTTCTCATTGAGTCCAATGCATCAAGAAAGAGACCAAGCCGGTTCAGTCTTGGATGAGCAGCCCCGAGCACGCGCTCAGGGAAGCTCTTTTATTGAACACACATTGTTAAACGTCACAAAAGAGAGAGTTCCGTCTACTTTACATGTTAAAAGAGTGGGGGGTCTCAGTGGATACATTGTAGCACCCAATCACAGTGCTTAAGGGATACAAAATAACCAATCCGCGCCTGCAGTCCAGCCAGTAGCCCAAGGTGGGCAGCATCCTTTTGTTCCTGATACCTGCTTTCAGCCTACGTGAGGTCTTGCAGGTATCGAAAACTCCTTTGCCTACGTGAGGCTTGGCATATATCAAAACTCCTTTGCCTACGTGAGGCTTTGGCATATGCCCAGGCTGTT
>NW_020769802.1:0-55829 GCF_900518735.1 Pseudonaja textilis | reverse complement strand
CAGCCAGCAGGTGGGTGGGTGGATGTCCCAGGTCTTCTTGCCCCCCCCTTGTCATGATATGCCTGCAGGAGCCTCTTGGGCTGGCTGAGCCGGGAGCCGCCATTCCAAGGCTTCTACTCTCCCGTGCTTGGTCGATGCCTTTTCACCTTCCCTGAAGCAGCTGGCCCTGCCCCTCACCCTCCCCTCCCTCGCTTGGCCTGAGAAGGGAAGGGGGATGGTGAGGGATAGCGAATAGTCCGGGTCCCTATCTCCCCTTCCCTCTCTCCCACTCTCTGTGTCTGTGTGTGTGTGTGTGTGAGAGAGACAGAGAGAGAGCGAGAGAGCGGGGGGGGGGCAAGAGAAGAAAGAAAGAAAGTGGAAGGTAGAGAAAGAAAGAGCAAGAAAGAAAGAGGAAGAGAAAGAGATAGAAAAATGAAAAGAAAGAAAGAAAGAGAGAAAGAGAGGGAGAATGGAGAAAGTGAATGAGATATATACATGGATAGATAAATACATGGAAGGAGGCAGGGAGGGAGAGAGGGAGAGAGAAAAAAAGGAGAGGAAGTTAGGACACAAATCCTGGCTTCAGAAGACTCTTTGAAGCAGCACAGCAATCTCAGGCCGGCATGCAAGGAATCTCAGAGGTCATCTAGTCCAACCCCCTGCTCCAGCAGGAGATCCTTACAGAATCAAAGAATAGCAGGGTTAGAAGGCTGTGTGTTTGTATGTTTGTGTATATGTGTGTGTGTGTGCATGTGTGGTTGTCAAAACTCTAAAAACAGGACAAGTAGCTCTGGGGAGATCAGTCATAAATTAAAACACTTGCTAAGCAACCGGCCATTAAGTGAGGACCAATTGTATTTGGTTTGCCAGTCACATGGCCACCAAGCCAAGCCCACTCAGTCAGATGGCCACCAAGCCACACCCATCTGGTCACATGACCACCAAGCCATGCCCACAAATTAAAGCCATGCCCACAGAACCAGTAGTAAAAAAATTTGAATCCCACCAGTGAGTTCACAGACTGCTATGCGGCATCTCCTATCAGGACTCAGGGATTCACTTTGTGACACCTCTCCTAATAAAATATCTGGGAAATACGGAACTCTTTTACGTACAACTACAGTTATCAGATCAGTAGGAAGGAGTTTCTCTGAATAGGGCCAAATTATGTATGTATTTATTTAGGACATTTATATTGCCACATATTCGCACATGACTCAGCATTAGGCAGACTCTAACTGCCCCTTGACTGTCGTTTATTTTTATTTCTCCATTATTATTATTATTAATTGTAATGCTGGTCTCTGACTGTACTAAAAGTGGACTGGATGAAGGAGGAAGCTGTGTTGGAGACATTTGCCATCTTGACTTATTTGTAAATAATCAATCTCAAACAATAATCTCAAAAACGTACTTCACTGCAACCTGAAACTGAGTCTTGAGAGAAGACGAGATTATGAGAGCAGCTTCTCCAACTTGCAAAATCTTCTCAGTTGGACAAGGGAGGATTCAACGCTCTTCCAATGACTGAAAGAGGTGTTGGGAGTTAAAACCATCCCCTCTCCTAGGAAAATGAAATATTTTAGGATATACTAAAAAGGGAGAATATATTTCCCCTAAAAAGAAAAGTAGAAACTCAGAGAACCTGAAACTCAGCCCCACTCCCACCTTTTCTAATGGACCATTACTCTGGCCTAGGCCAGTCTATTTTACATAACAAAGATCTACTCCAGGTAAAGCTATATAGGAATTGCCCAAAGCTCTTTTCATTGCATCACCATCCAGGCAGGCTCAACCAAGCCTGGGACTCAGGACAGCCTATAGAGTTGTCCCTGCATGGGACAACTCCCCATGGGAGTCTGACAAGCAATCGGAATAAAAGCTCCAATTCAAATCACAACAGAGGGCATAAAACAGTTGCACTCTCAGAATCTCAGCCCTTCTTTCCTCAACCAAGGCATGTGCTCCTGTCCACCATTAAACCATCTTCCAAGCAGTCACCATGTTTCCAGCGTCTTTCTTCCCCACTTGGAACTGAACCCAGAAGGAGATTTCTTCCAACAGAGGCTAGACAGAAACTTCAGATCTGCTCCCTGTTATTCCGGAGTGTCAGACAGGAGCAATTAGATGGTGCAAATCTCTTGAACTTTTGCAGCACAAGAAGGTTGTGATGTTCCCCTCCTTCTCCTTTGGGTTCCTTCTCCAAAGGATCTCAGATTAATGGATCCCTATTGGGACCCCCCATACCTGCCATGGCTGCAGCCTCAGAGCCCCCAACCTCTTTTCTCCCTCCTTCCTTCCCCTCCTCGATCTGGAAGAATAAGCGGAATTCATGGCCTGGGCCAAAGTCTGAATGATACTGTAGCGATGATGGTCATTTATGATTCGTTTCCTGTTTCTTTTCTCCTGGGTCTCCAGTGGGGCTTTCTGGGTGCATCTTCTGCGGCCTTTGACAGAAAAGACGTGCTTGGAAAGGGAACAGCGGAAATAATGATATTGAAACGGATCTTCCACAAAGAAGTAGGGTTCAAAGGCAGCATCTGTTGGCCTTTTTTTTGACAGATAACCAAAATTTGAAATACTATGGATGTATTTGAGAAATATGTGCTTCTTTATTGTATACACTGCAAAATTTGTGAGGATCCAGACTTTCCCTTCAATGGGTCCTGGCAAATGCATAAGTGCTTCATGGAAAGGAATAATTCTGTCCCAGATGGTAATAAATTCTACGAAGTGGACAAAGACATTGATTTGTCGCCACTTAGAGAGGGCCTCCCTGAGGGGTGCTGAATGTCCAGTTGTTGTGAATCGTTGTGATATAACCACACAAATTCCATTCCTGACAAGCATAGGAGGGAAAGTCCTCATGAAATTATCTCCATTCTCTGTGTCTGAAGCAAACAGACCAATCAGGGTCCAACTGAAATGGAGGAGGAGCTGGACAATTGCTGGGTATTGGAATCCTTCTTTGGGGAGCAATGGATGGAAAAAGGGGAATTTGCTTTTATCACTCAGAGCCTCTGAAGGAATTACAGCAGTGATCTGAAAAAGTAATGAAGAATGCTGTGTTATAATGGGGCCCAGATCAACTCCAAAATATTACTTATTGACAAACCCAATTTTGTTTTGATGAATATATAAGAATAGTTTGTTCCTTAGTCATGGTTTAAAATATTTAAGACAGAATATTAACAAGATTGTATATAAAAATGGAACGCAAAATCATATTAAACAAAAAAACAATAAAAAATGCAATGTAAATTTTTGTATCACCGATACAATTTCAACAATTAGATTCAAATTAGCAGATGTTAGATAAAATGTCTGGATCTAAGATATAGGGCTGTATTATATGCTATTTCTGAGTACTAAAACCTCTTTCTCAGCTTCTATATCCCAAATTCTTTGTGAAGCAATTTTTTAGCTTCTTCTCTAGATGTACAAGAGACTAAGAGACCACAACTGCTAACACAAATTGACAGTTGTACAATCCAATAAGTGTTTAATTGAAATTTTGTCTGTTTTGGGACTATGTCTCTTTCATCACTTTAATTTTAACCCAATAATTATATACCCTGAATTTATACAATGCAGAAATTGTGTAAATTAACAATTATCTATGAGGGTAGGAGCTGAACTCCTTTTATCCATCCCAAAGATACTCTTCTTGGTCTGAATATTTTTTATACATAGACAGGACTATTGCCAACTTGATTCCACTTGGATAAGGCAGATATTATTGATATGTGAAAATGAACATGCTAATGGAGGACCTCAAAACCTGGATAGTTTTTCAATAGTAGAATATTCAGTAGAATATCCTCTACAGGGACCTTATGGCTCTTCAGGTCTTTAATGGTGAACTTGAAGATGAACATAATAGGCTAAGACATAGTTGTTATGTTCCCTAATATTCTGAAAAACAGTTCTTGAATTCTGTGAAGATATTGAATGTGTTGTTCATCCCCACCACCCCACTCACCTTAGATAGAGAAAAAAACACACAAACCTGTGGGACTTTGTAGGTGCCTACAAATGTTGACATCTGGATGGAGATATCCCTGTTAGCTGCATCAATCAGAGCCAGGAGGTTCTCCTTCCTCCCACAGCCATAGTTGGGGACATTGCCTTCTCCAGTGGAAAGAATGTCCAGCAAGGCATCTGAAGTGCGGAAGGTGCTTATATAGTTGTCATGCATGTTGTAACCAAGTGTGAGATTGTGCAGGAGCTGGGAATTCTTGCTGAACATTTGAATGGCAAAAATTAGTTTTTGGGTAGTTTTTAAATCAGAAATCTCCCTATTGTAAAAATAATGTTCATGTTATAGTGATCAGCAACAACAAATACTTTTAAAATATATAATCCTTCACAAACCTGCTCAGCCTTAGGCCAACATTGATCCAAATCCAATGATCTAGGAATAGCTAACAACCAAGAAGATAGCCTCAAGATTCAGATGGATCTTGATGGACTAGAACAATGGGCCATATCTAACTAAATGAAATTCAATGTAAAGTCCTACACTTAGGCAAGAAAAACACAAAGTACACATATAGACTGGGTGAAACCAGGCTCAATAGCAGTAACTGTGAGAGGGATCCTGGAGTCTTAGTGGACAACCAGAAAGTTAAAGATTAAAGATTGTTAAAGATGAGCCAGCAGTGTGCAGCAGCAGCCAAAAAAGCTAATGCAATCCTAAATTGTGATGCAATCCTAAGATGTATTAACAGAGGGATAAAATCTAGATCAAGGGAGGTACTAATACCACTCTATAAAGCCTTAGTAAGACCAAACCTAGAGTACTGCATCCAGTTTTGGTCACCACATTATAAAGAAAGAGGGCAGAGAAGAGCAACCAGGATGATTAGGGGACTGGAGACTAAAACACACAATGAACGGTTGCAGGAACTGGGGAGACATGATAGAGGTCTTCCAATATTTGAGGGGCTGCCACAGGGAGGAAGGGATCAAGCTATTTTCTAAAGCGCCTGAAGGCAGACAAGGAATAATGGATGAAAACTGATCAAGGAGAGATTCAACCTTGAAATAAGGAGAAACTTTCTGACAGTGAGAACAATCAACTAATAGAACAGAAGTTCCCTCAGGAAGTTGTGGGAGCACCATCGCTTGAGACCTTCAAGAAGAGATTGGACTGCCATCTGTCAGAAATGGTGTAGGGTCTCTTGCTTGACAGGAATAAAGCAAAATAAAGCAAAAGAGGGAAGCCATGGAAATAATAATCATTCAGAAAATTAGATAGGTCCTGCAGTACAAAAATAAGTGAAATAAGAAGAAAAGGAGTGTTAGAATTGCACATGGAGGGAGTGCAACTCCATCACCCTGCATGACTTACGAAGAAGAAGGTATGGAAGGAGGGCTGTTGAAAGGCCACATTATAGGTGACATAGATGCTTCAGTTGTGACCAAACCAATGAGATGGTCTCCAGGGCTGTAAAAGCTCCATGGATTGTTCCCATCCTGGTGCTCCAAACTCAATGGGCATTTTCTTCTCAGCTTCCCACAGACTGATGGGGACACCAGCAGCATTAGAAGCAGAAGCAGGAGGTCCATCATTCATGGCATTAATCAATCCACTTGCTGTTTCTAACACAAACAACAGGAACAGTTGGAAAAATGCAAAGACTCTGAGAAGTGCCAGTGGCTTTCCTGATCTAAACAGAGAATCACTCAGTTTCATCTGCAAAGGAGAGAAAGGTGCAATCAAGAGCAGAGCCTGCACTTGTCCCAAAACTTGGTCCCAGAGAGCTTCACCCAAGGAATTTATCCTTTTCTGATACAAGATCCTTTGCATGTGGCTTCAGTCTAATGCCTGCATCAAAGTCAAAAACTGGAGATATAGCATCACAGGTCTCAAAGGCCCAGATGGTCATAATTACAGTGAGAAGCAACTTCACCTTTTGGGATCCTGAACTTTTTCCGGGCTCCATTTGCAGAGGAGAGGCTGGAATAAAACATGTTAGTAAAAATTATAGATACACCCCTGGGATCATTGTTCTGTTGTGGTTGTGGTCCTTCCTCCCAGTCAGGGCAAGTCCAGAAAGTGATGCTGGGGAAGAGAGTTCAACACTCAGGGAATTGACTTCTGCTGTCCTTCAACATGGCCTCTTGTCTCCAGAGATTGCTGGGGAAGGTCACTCAGAGCAATGGGGTTTGGTGCCATTTCTAAGTTAATGCCATTTAATTCCAGTGTTGCCTGTCTTCTGATGACAATCGGCACCCTTGATCTCTGCCCAAGGTTAAGAGTATTTGGAATTTTGTTCTATGTCATAATCCTATATATTGATCTTAATTGCAGCCGATTTTAAAATTGCTTATGCCTGAAGTGAAATTTCATTTCCCATCTTTTCTAGCAATATTAATTTTGGGATAAGAGCTCATTAAGAAGCAGGAAAGTGACAACTTGTGGACTAGATCGTTGGGTAAATAGGGAGAAAGTTATAGAATGGATGGAAATTTTTATTTTTATTTTCTTGTCATTCCCGTGTTATCTTACAATTTTCCTATAATACACCAAGATTCTTTACATTGTGATGTTTCTTAGTTTTTTAAATAAAGAATGGACTGTAAAGTCTGTAGCTGAGATCTATCAATCCATATCTATCTGTGTGTGCATCCGTCCGTCCGTCCATCCATCCATTAAATTTACTGGCCACCCATCATATCACAGGGAAACCCTACAAAGATGTCAGTGATGCTTGAGAGTCTCAAGTGAGAGGACAGGAGATCGGAGGTGAAGAAGTCTGGTGCAGGCTTCGAACACCTTTTCTGGCGTCAGGAGCGATCCCCCAGGGATACATGAACCCCGGAGAGGTTCGTGTCAACGTGGAGATCCTCGAGCTGCAGAGGGGGGAAGGCAACTCCCCAACAGTGAAGAGGGAAGCTCCCGAGCTCGGCGCTAAAGAGTAAGCTGTCATTTTATGGCGGCTTCCAATCCGGTCTGCCACTTGAGTGAATAAGCAAAGCAGTGACAGCCTGCGAGATCCAGTAACAGGAACAGAGAAACGGTTTATATCTTGGATTCTTTGAAGTCTGAAGGGAGTAGAATGACAGAAGAATGATAGCATAAATTCTTCTCTCCTGGTTGTGATAAGCACCTCTTGGAAGTCGGGCGGAGAGCGGCCAGAAAAGCAATTGGGGAAGCTTTGGGGAAAGAGAGAGATTGCTAAAACCTGGAGATTGGAGATCCGGAACTGGTCTGAGCACAACATGACTATTACATCTACTTAATATTGGGGAGAAGATAAATTGAGCATTATATTGGACTTTGAAAGATTTGTATGTGGATTTAAAAGTTGGAAAGCAAAGAAAGAAGCAGCAGCAAGAGGAAGAAGCCAGAGGCGAACAGAACGCTGGGAAAGACGGTTTTGAGACTGCAGATTAGTCAGCACTTTTCACCATTTGCTGATTGGAAGGATGAAAAGAAACCTCTAGCTGGAAGATGGAACTTTAGCTCACCCAATTTGCTCTCTTTATTACGTGGTACTACTTAAGTTTACTAAGTTGGCACTATTTTCTCTTTAAGATGACTTCCTTGTGGTTGTTTGTTTGTTGATTTTCTGAAGCTGTGGTAATCTCTCTTCTACCCCTTCTCTTATTATCTTGCCCCTTGCCTCCCTATTGTATCTCCTAAACACTTTACATAATTTTACTTACTGGCGGGGGGGGGTGGGGGAAGAGGAGGATACACTATTATCAAAGAGTTAAGAGTTTACTGTTGTAAGTATTAATAGTAAAAAGGGATAAACTTTGTTGATATAATCTATTTATAAATTATTTAGACTACTTACGACATTTAAGATTAATTCCTTAAAGTGTTAATTGATGTACTATTGTTGACCAATTTTCTTATTACATTGACTAGAATATTGTTGCAGATCTCTATTTATGATATAGGGGAAAAGACTGTGGAGTGAGATATAAAATTGAAATACGTGAATAGTCTTTCAAGTACAGAACCCAAATACTGAATGGTGATTTGGGATAATATATTTAATATTGTGCATCAACAAAAACAAATACTTAGAGAGATGACATCCACAACAACTATGGCCTTAAAAACAGGAAAGAAGGCTATCCCGACCCTATCAACTACGTTGACAGCCACCCCACCAACATCTCAAAAAACTATCGAGGAGTCTTTAATAGGGGAAAAGCAGCCCAATGTCCCCAATATTAATATACAAACTTCCATATTAGCCTTGCAGGAAGCTATATCTAAAATGCAAGAAATGATGATTAATAATCACAAGGAAACTAGAGCAGATATAAGTGAATTGAAAGATGAGATGGGGAAAATGAAGGCTGAAATGAAAGCGGATATAGCGAAGGTGGAGGGTAAGATAGGGTCTCTACAGCAGGCCATGGAGAGAAACGAAGTGAAAATAAAAGATATAGAGAGTAGAACAACACGCATGGAGTCTAACTTTGAAAGGATGGATGAGGAATTTAAAAATGTACTTAGAGAAACGGAAGACTCTCTGATCCACCTCGAGATGGACAAAGCAATGGCGTATTTAAGATTCCAGAATGTGGCGGAAGCCAAAAATGAAGAATTGGAACATTTGATGGCAGAAATATTGGCTGAATGGCTAGGAAAGGAAAAAGATGATCTAATTAAAGAGTTTGATGAGGTATATAGGGTTAGCACAAGCTACGCCAGGCGTAACAACTGTCCAAGAGAAATTCATATCCGCTTCTCTAGGAGATGTCTGAGGGATTTAATTTTGAAAATGTCTAGGGAGGAAACAATATCATATAAGGGCAGAGAAATTAGGATTTTAAAACAAATTCCAAAGAGAGTGAGGATGATAAGACAAGATTATAAATTTTTAGCTAATGATTTAAATAAAGAAGGAATCCATTTTAAATGGTTAATCCCGGAAGGGATGTTAATTACATGGAAAGAGAGGAAAATCAAAATAGAATCGATAGAACAGGCCCAAGTTTTTCATCAACAGCTCACAGATAAGAATAGTCAACCCACCAAAGAAGAACCTAAAACAAGACCACAGGAGGTCCGATATTATCACAGAACCCAAAAGGAACGACTTTCTCCAATTTCAAGAAGTGATAATCCACAACATGGGAGAGAAGAGCAAATCCCACAACAACAACAACAAGAGAACCGAATCATTACTAGGCAAAAATCTAAGCAGAAGTAGATAAATGGTGGAGGGGAAGAAGTTGCTCTCCATCAATATAAACGGATTAAATTCATTATTAAAAAGAAAAAGGATATTCTCAAAACTTATTCAACATAACGCAGATATAATATGTCTTCAAGAGACACATATTTCGAAGAATGATGAAAGATATCTAATTTGTCCAAAATTAGGTAAACTTTTTACAGCACCGGCCGACCAACACAAGAAAAAAGGAATTGCAATTTATGTAAAACAAGATGTAAAGGCAGAACTAATCTGGTCGGATCCCGAAGGAAGAACTCTGGTTATACAAGTTTGGATAAACCACATCACATTTTTACTTGTAGCAATCTATGCCCCAAATGATGACCAGGGGAAATTTTTTAAACACCTTCACCAAAAAATAGTAGGCTTTGAAAAAAGAAACATTTGCTTGATTGGCGATTTTAACTCCATTGCAGACTACCAGAAAGACCATAGTAATATGGGGAAAAACAAGAAGGGGAAAAGGGAACTCTCTGCAGCATGTAAGGAAATGTTGAGAGAGTTAAATTTAAAAGATCTATGGAGGGAACGGAATCTTGAAGGAAAACAATTTACATATTATTCTAACCCACATAAGACTTGGACCAGAATAGATATGGCTTGGATGGATTTGGACTTGGCTAATGAAATAAAAGAAATCAAAATTCTACCGAATGAATGGGCTGATCATAACCCAATACAGCTAATTTGGAGGGATAGGAGACGAATAAAAAAAAGATGGACACTAAATAACCAAATTGTAAACGAAGAAGAGTATATTAATAAACTGAAAGAGGAGCTAAATTATTTTCTAAAAGATAATAATAATGAAACAACTTCAAAACAGAACATTTGGGATACTATGAAAGCAATTATAAGAGGCACAACAATTTCCTATAATGCTATGAGAAACAAGAGAATTTATGCCCAACAAAACGCGTTACAACAACAAATCCAAGACTTAGAAACACAATTACAAAAAACCCCTAAGACCCAAGGACTACAAAATCAGTTAATACTAGCCAAACATAAGCTGAATTTAATTGAACAAGATAAATTAGAAGTTAGCTTGAGAAGGTCCAAACAAAATTATTTTGAACACGCCAATAAACCAGGAAGATGGCTATCTTATAAACTTAAAAAAGAAAAAGAAAAGAGATTGATACACCAATTAATAGATGAGAAAGGCATCCCACAACATGAGATTGAGAAGAAAAAGGATATTATATTAAACTATTTCCAAAGATTATATAAAAAAGAAGAAATCAATGAGGATAAAATAAGAACTTATCTGGAGAATACGAATGATAAAACAATAGGGGAAGGAGACAAAGAATTACTAAATAAGGATATTACATGGTCTGAGTTAAAATCTGCAATGGAAAATCAATGTAATAATAAATCCCCTGGTCCAGATGGGATTCCAGTAGAATTATATAAAGCCACATTAGATTTAGTAGGGCCTCTGATGCTGGAAGTGTTTAATGAAGTACTTTCGGCTGCCAAAATGCCAGACTCATGGAGGGAGGCGTTGATTGCGTTAATTCCGAAGGAGGATGTGGATGCCAGATATATCAACAATTATAGACCAATCTCACTTTTAAATGCCGATTATAAATTATTTACCTCAATTATTGCGAATAGAGTAAAACAAGTTTTAAATTTATACATTCATGAAGACCAAAATGGTTTCCTTCCATTCCGCCAAATTAAAAACAATTTAAGAACCGTTATTGACGTCTTAGAATATTATGAAGCTCATCCAGAGAAACAATTTACACTCTTGTTTCTAGATGCGGAGAAAGCATTCGATAACTTACATTGGCACTTCTTAATACAAAAAATCTATAACATGAATCTGGGCACTAAATTCGAGAATATTATCACAACAATTTACAATACCCAACAAGCCAATATACTAATTAATGGTGAACAAACAGGCCCACTAAGCATTGAAAAGGGCGTTAGACAGGGTTGCCCTCTCTCACCCCTCTTATTTATATTTGCTTTAGAATCATTGTTAACGCGGATAAGACAAAATCCTGAAATTCAAGGGGTTAGGGTCAAGGCAGAGGAATATAAATTACAGGCGTTTGCAGACGATATGGTTTTCTTCCTAGAGGATCCCATGGAGAAAGGACATAATCTAATAAAAGAACTAGAACAATATGGTTCAGTAGCAGGACTAAAGATCAACAGAAATAAGACGAAATTACTGACTAAAAATCTAACAGAGAACCAGAGGAAAGAATTAGAAAAAACCATGGGGATACAGGTAACAAAAAAGGTCAAATATTTAGGCATATGGTTAACACCACATAGTAAATCACTCAAAGAGAATAATTATGATAAACTGTTACAGCAAATTAAGAAAGATCTAGAATCTTGGAATAAGTTGCAGCTTTCTTTACTGGGCAGGATTGCCACAATCAAAATGAACATTTTACCAAAACTCCTTTACTTATTCCAGACAATCCCAATAAAATTACCAAAAAATTTTTTTGATGATATAAATAAGGTAACTCTTAAATTTATTTGGCAAGGGAAAAAAGCTAGAATCAGTATTAAGGCCTTACAAGATGCAAAAAGTAGAGGTGGGCTAGCGCTTCCAAACTGGGAATTATATTATTGGGCAGCCAACTTACTATGGTTAAAAGACTGGGTCAATTTACGGAATAAAAGAACTCTAGCCTTGGAAGGGCACGACCTTCAGAGAGGATGGCACGCATTTCTATGGGATGTGGGGAAAACTAAACAGGCGTACTTTCATAGACATCTTATTAGAGATTCACTATTAACTAATTGGAAAAAAATATGTAAAAAACATTATTTAAAAATTCCGATTTGGCTTTCAACAATGGAGGCAATGGTTCATCCCAACAATTTGGATATAACAAAAATGACTAAATATAAAGATTTATTAGATCCTTTAGGGAAACTAAGAACTCGACAGGACTTACAGGAACAGGGATTTAAAATTGATCAGTGGTTATATATACAAATCCATAGTAGATACAAACAAGATATCAAAGAGTTTGGAATTTATAGCAAATTACAACACTTAGATAAAATCTTATTAGGATCAAATAAAAAGAATATTTCTAAATTTTATAAATATTTATTGGAGGTAGAATTAGAGCAAGAGATAGTGAAAGGGAACATGATAATGTGGAGTAGGAATATTGGAAGAAGCATTACATTAACAGAATGGGAAAAGATCTGGAATAGAATCATTAAGATTACGAAATCTGCGGCGTACAAAGAAAATATGTATAAAATGTTATATAGATGGCACTTACCCCCTTCGAGGTTAGCGAAAATGAACCCAAACTCTAGTCCAAAATGTTGGAAATGTAAAAACATAGAGGGAACCTACTTTCATATGTGGTGGACCTGTAAAGAAGCCCAGAAATACTGGCAAAAAATTAGAAAATGGCTGGAGGAGATAACCAAAGATCAAATTGAATACAAACCAGAGTTCTTCCTACTAGGGATCTCTGATAAACATTTTCCTAAAAAGACGAAATACATAATAATTCATATTCTAACTGCGGCCAGATTAGCATTTGCCCAGTGCTGGAAATCATCCCGTTTACCTACAGATCAATTGGTCATTCAGAAAATATGTGACTGCGCAGAAATGGACAATTTAACCATAGCTCTTAAAAATAAAGAGTCTTCAGCATTTGATAATAATTGGAATGCATGGTATAATTGGTTATATCAGAGATAAACTGTTTAATGAGCATAAATAAGCATAAATATCCATAAATAGCGATAAGATGTGTATATTTAAAGTAAGGTAGGAGAATTGGATCTTGTAGACTGTCAAAAAGAATATTTGTCTGGTTTTAACGTATTTTCTTTTTTCTTCCGTCTCTTTGTTTTTTTGTTTTTTGTTTTTCTCTCTTTTATACTTCTTCTTCTCCTTTTTCGGTCGCAAGACCGAGCGTTTTTTTTTTTTTTTTTCTTTTTTCCTCTCTCTTTCTCTTCTTTCTTTCTTCTTTTTCTCTCTCTGTTTCTTATGTAATGTTGTTATGTTATTTTTTTAATTGTAAATTCAATAAAATTTATATGAAAAAAAAAAAAGATGTCAGTGATGCTCACAGTGTGGTGGATGGTGCAACCTGATTTCTAGCGACATGATTTCTGGAGATCTGGTGGCTCTTCCTCTGTTATGGGGATCTTCTATTGTGGGGGGGAGGGACCCCTCTGACCTTCCCAATTTCTGGGGCTGAGACTTTCTATACCAAAAAACCTCCAAGGGCTTTGAAGGTGCTGTTGGAACTCCTTTGTTCCTGGTTTAGTTGCATCCGTTGTTCAGGGAGGATGTTTCTTCACTGGGGGAGGACATTAATATGGACTTCTTGGCCCAGAAGGGGGAACTGTGGGGGGCTGAATGTGGGGGGGAACTGAAGGGACAGGCAGGCCCACCCTGGCAGGGAGGAGCAGAGGAAGGCCCGTATCCCAGGTCCACTGCTTGGAAGTTCTCCCCTTGAACCCCCCTCAGATTCTGCTCTCAGGGCCTGCGGACCAGATCCTGGGTGGCTCTGGGTTCAAGCTGTGGCTTTTCAGGGCCAGGTTGATGTGCAATGAGACTGTCTTTTCCTCCAGGAGGTTCACAGCCATGTCTGACCGAAGCCGGGAGAGGCCCAGAGGGGAGGAAGCCCACCCATGGAGGAGGAGGAGGAGGAGGTTTGCAGCTGGAGAGCCTCACTCAGGATCCCGGGAGCTTGGGTGACTCTGCCTGAGCCTGAAGGGCCAGGAAGGGGCCGGATTCACAGGGCGTCCAAGGCTTGGCTCCAGGGCAGCTCAGGGCAGCTCAGGGCAGCCTCAGAACCAGCCGGGATGGCTTCCAAATCAGGATCCAGGTCTTGGAGGCATTGAGGTTCAGTCCAATTCATGGTGGCATGTTTCACTTCTGAAGGCCATAAGAAACCACATTTTCTGCATTCTGCAAGCCAGCCAATGACTTAGGGTCTCTTCAGGGGTCTCTGTTTCTCAAAATGGAGGCAACGCGTGGAGAGAGGTTGGTCTGCATGAGTGTTTTTCAAACTTGAAGAGGAATGGACTTCAATTCCCAGAGTTCCCCACCCAATAATGCATGGACTTCATCATGCCAGGCAGGGAATTCTGGGAATTAAAGTCCCTTCATCTTCAACTTCCAAGTTTGGAAAATGCTGGTCTACCTTTTTCCCTGAGGTGAGGAGTTGAAGCCCTGCACCAAGACTTGGCTAACTCAGATTGCTCAATCTATTTTCTTTCTTTCTGTGTGTCTCCCGCCCTCCCTCTCCCACTCTCCCTCCCAGGTAACCCCAGATCCCCCTCTGAAGACCCAGCCCTGCTTGGCTTCTTCCTGACAGGAGCCTCTCCTGGAAAGACACGGAGCCCAAGTGAGGCTGGAGAAATCCCGGGGCTGCGTCCCCCCAGCATTCAACCAGGGACTCATAAACCAGGTTAGTCTCTTCCCAGAAATGGGGGCCTCCCTCAAATCCCTTCCTCTTTCCTAGCCCTCTCTATGGATCTGGGCTTTGCTTTCCCCTGAGTGCCCCATGTATGAAAAAAAGTGGCAGTGGAGCATGGGACTTGGGCTTCCCTCTTCCCAGGACTTGCCTAGCCTCTACATCGGAAAAAGAGGCAGGGGAACTACTTGGATTTTGGCACTAAATAGGCATAATGAAAAGCTGAAGTTGAACGTGTTAAAAAGAAAGAATAGCTAATAACTGGAATTAATGAAATTAATGAAAGTTTAAAAAGGAAAAAGGGGAAAAAAAGGGTGGAACGTGGAAACAGAACTGAGCCCGCCACTTAATGGTAAAGGGAAAATTTCAGTGACTCTTTGAAAAATGCTTGGTCTTTTTAAAATTGGAATTTGAAAGAAAAAAAAGGAATTCCATTATAATACAATAAAAACCCTGAAAAGTGAAATACTAGAATATTACAAGGGGAAAAAGATACATGAAGAAATTGCCCAGGGAATATTTGGTGACTTTGGGAAAAAGTTGGAAAAGAAATCAACAGAAGGAAGCTGGAAACAAAATTTATGGACACTGACTGTTGAAATTTAATATAAAGGACGCTGGTTGCAATAAACTACTAGACAATTGGATTGGACATAAATATTAAAGAAAGGAAAATAAAAGAAGAAGTAGTGTACAAAATGGGAGAAATGTGTGTGGAAATAAAATTGCAACAACAAAATAGGAAGGAAATGACGAAAGAAAGCTTGGAGATGTACAGCATTATACTACAAAAATTAGAAATGGTAATGCAGATTAAGGAAGAACAAAGAGAACCAGAGGGGGAGGAGTGAAATAAAGAGGAAACCAGCCCTAAAGAACAAGTGGAACAACATTAAAACAGGAAAAAAAGAATTAAAGTTAAAAATGTGAGGTTTGATGTGATAATTAAAGGGGGAATTGTTTGGAAAATTAAACAAAGGAAAAGGAAACAGCAGAAGAGGGAATTACAGAAGAGAAATCAAGAGAGGGAGGGGGATAAAATAAATAATTGGAATAAGAAATGGAGAGAAATTATAAAGGAAGAAAGGGGAATTAAGAGAAAGGACCAGAAAATGATGGGAAGTAGAAAGCAAACAACAATGAAAAAAAACTATATAGTCAGGAGAATGAGAGACAATGGGTAGAAGAAGAAGAGGAAGGGGGATTCTGCAAGGTAACGTGTCGTGATATATAAGAACATAGATTTAAAAATGGAAAAGAATGGAACTGATATTTTTCTTTTAAGGATTATTGTTAAACCAGACATAGATTTAATTGAAATAGATATGGAAATGGAATTTACTGTAATAATATTAATTTATATTTAATAAAGCAGAGTAAAGTTAAAATGAGATGAGAATTGTAATGGAAAGACTATTATCAGTTTCTAAAAATGAATAAATATTTTTGAAATAGATGATTTAGAATGTAATTGAGAAAAAAAATACCATGCGGAATCTCATACACATATACATACATATACATATACATACATACATATGTGATATGTGGTAGTTAGATTGTTATTAATGTAGAATGTGATAATTAAAAAATGACTATACTATGGTAAAACTTTATAATGATTTAAAGGGAATAAATTGGGGGAGTGTATAAGGCAAAGGGGTGGCAAGCTCAAATTGACAATTAAAGGGGACATCTGGATTATTAGAATTAGGATGGAACCTATTGAACACTGAATGGAATAATAGTATGTGATGAAATTGCAAATGTGGCAGATAAAAGTAAATATATGTAATGAATATAGAAATGAAATAAGAACCTTAGATAATACTGTAAAACAAGATATGAAAACATTTAAAGAAAAATGAAATAAATTATGATATGAATTGGAATTGGATAAGTGTAATGAATATAAGAATATTTAAAGGAAAATGGAATAAGTAATCATACGAGATGAAATTGAACACCAAAGATGAATATGTAACTATGGTCATTTTGTATTGAAATGTAAAACCCTGGAACCACACTGTTCACCAAAAGAGATGTTTTTTTAAAATATAAAAATAAAAAAAATATTAAAACAAAAGAAAGGGAGGCAGGGGAACATGGGATATGGGTTTCTGCACCCCCAGGCCTCAAAGAAGGAGGTTGAAAGAGGATTTTGCATGTCTGTTTTCCATCTGCAACACGAAGCTCCTGAGCTCCCCTTCCCTCCCTTCCTTCCCCACATGGGGTGAGAGGCTGCCTTGATTTCTCCATCTCTTTTCACTTGGTTGTCCCTGACTTCTCTCTCTCTGTGCGTGTGTTTGTTCTGGGGTGTGATTTTTTTCAACTATGCAAAGTTCTGATAACTAGTTTTTCATTAAAGTTCATTTTATTCTTGGAATCTGGCCACACTATTACATCATCCCCTTTGTGAAGGTGTCACTGAGCATCTGTTTTCAAAATAAAGAAAATGTTGCTTCCATTTTACACCTGTGACATGCTCAGACATTAACTGTCTCCCGGGATTGTCTCTTTAACCACGATGCCAACAAACGTCACACTTCTTTTTGTCTTCATCCACAGGTGCCGTGTATTCCCTCTGGGGCCAATTTCAAGAATGAAGCTCCCAAACCTCTCAATTCCAGATGACAGATTTAATTCAGTCTCTGCCCCTGTCATTATGAACCACATAGGGATTATTTCCCTTTCATTTCCCTGCAGAGAAAGGCCCAACAAACTCTGAGTGCAAGAACCAGCTGACTTATCCAGGGATCCCTCCTGAGAGGGAGAATTATGATCAACGTTTCAGCTCTGCTCTGTGGCCGAATCCTCCCGGGAGACTCTGGGCAGAGACAGGGAGTCTGTGGCAGCTTCTCTCTTCTCCCCCTGACCCCGGAGGCCCCGGATGGAAACTTTCCCTGCTGGAGAACTTGGCTTCAGGCAAAAAGTTTCACTGAACAATTTGAGAACTTTGAACTTCTCTCCTCCTTAAAGATCAG
This sequence comes from Pseudonaja textilis, assembly GCF_900518735.1. Next base: position 38,216 of record NW_020769802.1, on the reverse strand, counting down.
GGCTGCCTGGAATCCTTCCCAGAAAAGCTTGCTCCCCTGGGGAAAAGAAGGGCTGGGGGCAAATGGAGCCCCCAAGAAGCCCCTTCTCCATCTCTGCTTCCTTACAATTCAAGGGCTGAAAGTTTCTTCTCCCCACACAAGGCCCCTCTTTATGCCCAGGAGGGTTGGGGGTCTTGGCTGTGGTTGGGCAACTCCTTTTCCCCTCTTCCCATTGGGGCGATGGCTGGGCAAACCACCTTTGGGGTCCCTGCAGAGGCAGAAGAGGGAGGCCACTGGGTAGCCCAGCTAGGTTGGTTAGCATTAAAGTTGGACTGCTCAATTTGTGATAAGAGTGTGTGTGTGTGTGGGTGAGTGTGGGTGTGTATGAATGCTTCATTGGCCAAGTGCGATTGGACACACAAGGAATCTCTCTTGGTGCAAATGCTCTCAGTGTCCATAAAAGAAAAGATACATTCATCGAGAACCATCAGGTACAAGACTTAATGATAGTCATAGGAAACAAGCAATCAAATCATACTAGGAAACAGTCAAAAAATCATTAGGATACAAGCAACAAAGCTAAAATCATACAGTCACAAGTGTGTGTGTGTGTGTGTGTGTGTGTGAGAGAGAGAGAGAGAGAGAGAGAGAGAGAAGTCCAACCTCCAATGAACATTCTACCTGTGAGAAGCGTTAATAAAGTATCCTTTTTATGACTCAAATCTCATGTTGAAAGATAGATTATGTCCTTTAAGTAAGGGAGTGCTGTACCAGACACCAGTTACTTTTTTGGAATGCCTTTGAAGCACTGGGAATTATCACACTCTTTTGGAATGTCTTTGAAATGCCAGATACCGGGTAAGGAAGTGTCTGTTATGTACCAAAAAGATAATAAAATGTAACTTGTATCCTGAAAGATAGATCGTAAATCAAGCCATTTGTATATGGGGGGTGGGGGTGGGTGGGGTAGTTTTAAGGTATAAGAGTAAAGCAAAAGCTATGTTTTTTTGTTCCTCCCAGCTGCCTAGGGTGGGACCCATCTGCAGATGTACATCCAATAAAGCCTTTTTCCTTGGATCAACTTTGAATCCTGGTGGTTTTTCTTTAGCCACAATCTCACAATTTGGGGGCTCGTCCGGGATCCTCGACTGTGGTCGACTGGAAAGCGGGGACCAGGTAAGAGAGTGGCCACAACCTCCCATTGAGAGGCACCTCTCCCCGAATTTGGTCAGACTCCCGAGGTGACTTTGAATCCAGACGGTCCTTGGAAAAAGAACTGAGACGAAATGCTGGCTGAGAGTTTGTGAAATCGATCTGAGTTGGGGACGCCCACACATCCTTTGACTGCGGAGAGTCCAGGAGTGATCAGATCAGGTAAACTTTGTTCCTTTCATTTCTAGCCAAAAGAAAGAGATCCTTAAACTCTCTGGGAGAATCCAGCGCTTGCTGGAGGACTGGGACTGGTGAGTCAAGGTTCTGGGAGCCTGAAAGAATAGAGATGGGAAAGGGATAAAGTGAGGGTCTTGGAGACCAGGAAGAAGCCTGTCTGGGACAGGGAAGATTTGACAATGGCAGAAAATCAATTCCGGTAGATTCGCCCCTGGGACAACTACTTCAGCAGTGGTTCTCCCCGAATCTAAAGCAATTCACCAGACATCTCGAAAGAGAAACATGATTTATCTTTGTCGAGATAGATGGCCAAAATATCCCCTGATTGATCCTAAATTTCCATATCACTGGAGTCCTGAGGGGGAAACCAGTACCTATTGGATGACCAAATTGCGAGACTATATCCTCCAACACAAAATGACTACCCAAATTGCATACATAGATGTATGGTTTCATGTGAAATTTGAAGGTCCCGTCCCTCCAATTGAGGGTCAATACATGTCTCAACAGAAGAGCAATGAAAGCGAGGTGGATGATTGGCTTCAGAGTCCGCCTTCAAATCCAAATTTGAATAATGCACCCACCAATGTTCCTATGGCACCGCTGCCATTGCCGGTGGTACAACCCCCTCCTCAGCCGTCTCCTTATCAGCGGCTGAAAAAGGAACTAAAACAATTGGAGAAAGATATTGAGAATCTTCCATTCAGAGACAAACCTGAAGTGGATGCATTTCCTCTTAGGGAAGTCCCTAATGGGATCAATGCTGCAGGCAATCCGGTGACAGTCTTTGTGGCTGTCCCCATAAAACCAGCCGAGTTGCGAGAATTGAAGAAGACTCTTCCAAAGCTTCATGAAAATGCTCATGAGGTGGCCGAACAGTTAGAGCTATGGTTGGGCCCAAATGATTACACTTATCAGGAGTTGATGTACATTTTGGGACATCTATTTACTCCTGAGGAGCGGAATCTCATCCGGACCTCAGCCTGGAGAGCGTGGAATGAAAGAGTGAATGGGCAACTAGGGGCGTTGGCAGGAGATCAAAAATTCCCCATAGCAGTTCCAGATTGGGATCCAAACACTGCTGGTGGCAGAGCAAGTATGAGGGATATGAGAGCAATGATTATGGAGGAGATAAAATTGGCAGTCCCACAAGGGAAAAATTTAACTAAAGCCTTTGAAGTAAACCAAGGCAAGGATGAATCCCCTGGAGATTATTGTACCAGACTCCAGGAAAGTCTAGTTAAATACTCAGGAGTAGACCCTAGCACACCTGCTTTTGAAGCCATGCTGAAAATGCAGTTTGTGACTGGAGCCTGGCCAGATATCCAAAAGAAAATTCAGAAAATGGATAATTGGGGAGCTGTGAGAATGGTTGATCTCCTGAAAGCAGCCCAACAAGTTTTTGTGAACAGAGACACTAAAAACCAGACAGAAGTCACAAATGATGGTTGCAGCTGTACAGGCTGCAACAAAGAGCGAAGTAAAGAAAAGTGGGAACTTTGGGAAGGGTCCAATTGGAGAAGGAAGAGAGAATTTTGGGGGATACAATCAGGGAGGTTTCTGAGGTAGAGGAAGAGGTTCCAGAGGAAGAGGCATGGGAATGAGACAGCCTGGAATGGATAGGAGTTGCTTCAAGTGTGGGAAGGAAAGTCACTTTGCGCGTGAGTGTCTTACCAACCGAGAAGAGCGGAGTTATGCATTGTATGATGATTAGGGCTGTTCCGGCTCCTTTAAGAGGACTGCGGGGAGCCATTGGTAAACATTTTAGTGGGTCCTAACCATCAGGAGTGGCTGTTCCTGATAGACACTGGCGCAAGCCGGACTTCTGTGTGTGACCCGGTAGAGGGTGCACATAGATCAAGGAAAGTGATAAAAGTAGTTGGGGTGAGTGGAAAATCGCAGGATGTGAGTGTGTTTGAACAAATTAGACTGGAAATGAATGAAGTGGTGACTGAAGCTGAAGTGTTGTATATTCCTGATTCTGGAGTAAATTTGCTGGGGAGAGATTTGTTGCCTGTGTTCGGTATCCAGCTGTGGGATACTGGGAAGGGAATAAGGATATGTAAGATGACTGTGGAGGATGAAAGGGCAATTTCGGATGAGGTCTGGGCAGGAGGAGAGAAGGCAGGGTGAATGAACATTCAGCCGATTAAGATTCAAATGCAGCCTGGGGTGACAAAGCTTTGGACCCCACAATATTCAATGAGTAGGAAGGGAAGAGAGGGGCTGAAACCAGTGATTGACAGATTGTTGAACCTACCATGTCACCTTTCAATTCTGCAATACTTGCTGTATTAAAGAAAGATGGAAAGTATCGATTAGTTTTAGATCTGAGGAGGATTAATAAGATAGTGGTTCCCAGATTCCCAGTGGTTCCTGATCCCCATACTATCTTGGGACGAATTCCTCCCAAAGACAAATGGTTTACTGTGATAGATCTGAAGGATGCCTTCTGGGCATGCCCCCTTGAGGAGGGAAGTAGAGACCTGTTTGCATTTGAATGGAATGATCCTGAGACTGGGAGAAAACAGCAATTAAGGTGGACAGTACTTCCCCAGGGCTATACTGAGAGCCCTTTGTTGTTTGGACAGGCTTTGGAAGAAAAGTTAGTGTCTTTTGAAAAAAGGAAAGGGATCATGTTGATTCAGTATGTGGATGACTTGTTGACTAGGGAGAAAGAGGTTAGAGCAGCATCTGTGGCTTTGTTAAATTGGCTGAAAGAGCAAGCATTGACAGTTTCAAGAGAAAAGATCCAGTTTGTGGAAAAGAAGGTGAAATATTTGGGGCATTATATTCAGCAGGGGGTGAAGTCCTTGGATCCTGAGAGGGTGAAAGGGATCATGAGCCTGGCTCCCCCCAGAAATAAGACAGAGGTCAGGAAGGCCCTTGGATTGTTGGGGTATTGCAGAGTCTGGGTGGACCAGTACACTGTGCTAGCTCAATTCCTGCACAGGAAGCTGGTAGGAAAAGGAGAAAGTATAGAATGGTTAGAGGGAGATGATGAAAAATGGGAAGGTTTAAAGAAGGCACGGTCATCCGCACCGGTTTTGGCTTTGCCCAATTTAGAGCTCCCATTTCATCTGTATGTGTCAGCAGCCCAGGGAACGGCACTAGGAGTGTTGGCGCAGAAGAGGGGGGGGGGCAATACCAGCCCATCGCCTTTCTGAGCAAAACTCTGGAGCCGGTGGTGAGGGGATGGCCAATCTGTGTGCAGGCTGTGGCTGCTACAGCTATGTTGGTGGTAGAGAGCAAGAAGTTAACCTTGGGGGGGTGGGGCTTGTGGTGCATTCTTCTCCTCAGGTCACTTCTGTGCTAAGTCAGTTGGCAACAACTTGGATGACAGAGGGGCGGATTCTCAAATATGAGACCATTTTGAGAACCAGCCCTGATGTAGTGATTGGGACAGACAGGAATTTGAATCCAGCAGAATTCCTAGAAGGGAGAAGACAGGAGTGGGAAGATGAGGATCATGATTGTTTGTTGCAAGTAGATTTGATGACAAAAGCGAGGGAGGTTCTGAAAGAGACTCCTTTGAAAGATGGGGAAAGGTGGTTTGTGGATGGATCAAGCAGGGTTGAGGAAGGAAGAAGGAAGTTGGGATTTGCAGTCGTGAGAGGAGAGGGGCTTTATCAAGGCTGATGGGAAACAAGTCGAACAATTACAGCTTGTGGAACAGGCCTTGGAGGCCCTGCAACTGCCAGATCAAGTGGCAATAGTGCATGTGAATGCTCATCAGAACGGGAACACCCCAGAGGTAGTTGGGAACAGGTGGGCAGACAAGTGGGCGAAAGAAGCTGCAGGGGAAATAGAGCTGGTAATGGCATCAATTCCCTTGCTAGAAATGGAAGGATGAGGATTGGAAACCAGAGGGAAAAGAGAAGGATGAATTGGAAAAAGAGGGGTGTGTGCAAACTGAGAAAGGATGGATGACTTTGGAAGGGGTGAAGGTGGTTCCCGTGAATGTAATGAGAGGAATTCTGGAAAAGGTACATGAGGGAGGACATTGGGGGACAGAGGCACTGGTAACAGCTGTGAAGCCACATTTTTGGAGTCCAAAGATGTGGACACTAGCCCAGAGCATCTGTTGGAAATGCTTGATATGTTTGAAAGTAAACAAGAAAGCAGCAAGGAAGAAATGGGAGGGTGACCCCTAGTGGGCTGGCCTTTCCAGAGAGCACAGATTGATTTCACCGAATTACCAGAGAAAGGGGGGTGGAAATATTTACTTGTAATTAAAGATCATCTGACAGGGTGGGTGGGGGCCTACAACTAGGAGAGCCACAGCACCCACAGTAACCAAGATCCTGTTAGAACAGATCATTCCTCATTATGGGATGATGGAAGCTATTGATTCTGACAGGGGGACATATTTTACACAAAAAGTGTTACAGTCTGTGATGGGAACTGTAGGGGTGAAATGGGATTTACACACCCCGTGGCACCCAGAATCCAGTTCTAAAGTGGAGAGGGGGAATGCGGAATTGAAGAAACATTTGACCAAATTACAATTGGAAAATGGGTTACCATGGATAAAGAACTTATCCTTGGCACTACTCAGAATCAGAACATGTCCAAGGAAAGACACTGGGGTCTCTCCATTTGAGATGTTAATGGGGCGACCCTACTTGGCAAAAATAGGGAATCCAATTCCTGAATTCAAAGATTTGTTCTTGAGAAAATATTTGCAGACTGTCCAGGTCTTTGCTTTCTCTGCATAAACAGGGATTGTTGGTGCAACGACCACCTCTTGCTGGCAGCCAACATCCCCATGAAGTTGGAGACTGGATCCTGATAAAAACTTGGAAGAGCAAGAAGCTGCAGCCCAGCTGGGAAGGCCCATACCAGGTGCTGTTGACAACTGAATCTGCAGTTCGCACTCGAGAAGGAGGCTGGACGCATTACAGCAGAGTCAAGAAGGCACCGGAACCTGAGAAACCTTGGAAGGCCATTCCAGTGGACGGTCAGCCGTTGAAGTTAACTCTGAAGTGGTAACATGCAGCTGATTTGCCTAGTGACTATTTACCTACTCATGAGCAGGATAGGAGAGAGACTGAGATAAAGACAAAAGCTAAGACTGAGGGACAATGTGATCAATGCATAAAAACAACAAAAACAGGGACACAAGTGACAAAGACTCGAATTTTCCATACTCAACTGAGTTGCAGGAAAAGAGACTCCGGGACTTGTATCTACAATGGGACATCTTACTCCATTTGTAAAGATGGAGGGAGTGTCAAATGTTATGACCTGAAAGGTCCCACACATAGGTACACTATAAAGATTCAGTCAGGGAACAAGGTAATGGTGAACCATGACTTCCATAATCCCAAGGTGTCACAGTCAATGGATGAGGGCGATAATGGGTGTGGGTCTTTGAGTTGGAGTAGAGCATAATCACAAATGAAACTATATTGGCTATGACACATTTAGCTAAAGAAAGTGCACGCTCAAGAACATACATAATGCAAAATCGCTTGGCTCTGGACTATTTGCTTGCTAAGGAGGGAGGAGTATGTGGGAAATTTAATCTAACAAACTGCTGCATCGAAATTGATGAGAGCGGAAAGGTGATCCAGGAGATAGCAGACCGAATGGTAAAAGTAGCCCATGTACCGGTCCAGACTTGGGATCCTGGTTTCCTAAGCTCCCAGGGTTACAAGCCATAGTAGCACTCATTGGTATCATTGCAGCGGGATGTGTAATACTACCGTGTGTTCTTCCTATATTCATCTGCACGATAACTAGCACTCTCTCCCTGATAGCCAAAAGGCAGGTTGTTGAACAAATGATGGTGTTAAGACAACAATATGACCCATTGGAGAACCTGGAGGAATCTCCTGAAGAAGGATGGAAGACAGCAGACTTATTACTAACTGAGTTTGAGTCAAGGATGGAACCAGAACAGGGGGGATTGTGAGAAGCGTTAATAAAGTATCCTTTTTATGACTCAAATCTCATGTTGAAAGATAGATTTTGTCCTTTAAGTGAGTGCAGTACCAGACACCAGTTACTTTTTTGGAATGCCTTTGAAGCGCTGGGAATTACCACACTCTTTTGGAATGTCTTTGAAATGCCAGATACCGGGTAAGGAAGAGCCTGTTACGTGCTAGGTACCAAAAAGATAATAAAATGTAACTTGTATCCTGAAAGATAGATCATAAATCAAGCCATTTGTATGGGGGGGGGGGAGTAGTTTTAAGGTATAAGAGTAGAGCAAAAGCTATGTTTTTCGTTCCTCCCAGCTGCCTAGGGTGGAACCCATCTGCAGATGTATATCCAATAAAGCCTTTTTCCTTGGATCAACTTTGAATCCTGGTGGTTTTTCTTTAGCCACAATCTCACATACCCATCCTAGAGAGTCTATACAGACAGTATATATTCTATACATCCCAGGATTTCTCCCCTCCCCCCAGCGTGGAATCTTGCCAGGCGTGGGAAAATCCGCCGCTCCTTTCCCACGGGGAGGGGCACCCAGGCCCTTTTCCCACCGCCTTCCACACTCCTCCCCCCCCCCAAGGGGGGAACCCCGAAAGGCCCTTTGCTTCCCCCCCAGCAGCCTCTAGGACCCCCCCAAAAGACCCAGCCCTGCCTGCGCACAAAGTCCCACCATCGCTCCAGGGGCCCCACCCGAGCAGTTCAAGGCGGGGAAAGGGGAGGAGCCCAATCCTGGCCCTGACTCCCCGCAGCGAGGCAGAGCAGACCCGATTCCCATCGCGCGACACCCCCGCCCCCCTCCGCGGAGACGCCCCCCTCCTTCCCGCCCCGGGGAAGCCTCGCAGCGTCGGGCGCAGAAAGCCGGGAGCAGCAGTTTCAGAGGAAGAAGGACGCATGCGCGAGCGAACGTTGCCCGTGGCAGCTGGAGGGAGAGACGATTCCACCTGTGAGGCTCTTTTCCAAGGAAGGCCGGAAGTAGGCATTCCTTTCCGCTCTAGGACCTCGCAGCTCTCTGGCCTTAACCCTTGTGCTGCGCCTCGATCAGTCAGGCTTAGATGACGCGGACTACAGAACACACTGCTCCTCCCCGCAGCCCCCCCATAAGGTCCCCGGCGGTGCCTGCACGCCAAGTCCCCCCAGCGCCCCCCCAGCAGTCCAAGGCGGGGCAAGTCGGGGGGGGGGGGAACCAAACCAAAGCCAGATTGCCTCCTGCGACCCCCGCCCGCCCATCCTGAAGCCTCCGATCCTGGGCGGCTTCAGAGGGCGAACAGAGCATGCGCAAGAGGACGTTGCCCGCAGTGATTTCTGTACGGGGGGGGGAGGCGAGAATTCCACGCGGAAGGAAGCGGGTCCTCCTTTCCGCTCTAGGATGTCACAACTCTCTGGGCTTAACCCTTGCGCTGCACTCTGCTCTGGCAGGCGGAGATGAGAGATACGACCTCTATATCACCCACGAAGTACGACTACAGGGCGTCCCTGGGCCTTTCTCGAGGGCTGAGCTCCTCCGTGTCCCATCATCCCCTCCCCGCACCCGCCTGGTCTCAAGGCCGCTGGGATTGGGGCGCAAAGGCGCGTCCCTCTCCTGCCTCCCTCTCGCAAGGGGAGCTGCCGTGGCTGGCCGGGACCACCAGGGGGCGCCCTCCGCAGGCGGCCTGCGAGCCTCAAGAAAGGGACTGAGCATGCGCGTCTGCCTCTTGCGCGCCTCTGCTTCTCCCGCTCCCCAGCCTGATGGAAAGTCCCGGGGGGAGGGCTTCTTCCCGGGTACATTGTGCCCCCCCCCCGCCCTTTGCACCTAGATATGCGTCCCCCCCCCGCATCCCCCGGGTCCAAGTGGGTCTGGCAGGGAGGACCCTCCCCAGGAAGGGGGTCCCGCCAGAGGGCAGGCTGGAGCGGGGCGGGGGGCTCGCAAGGAGGGGGAGGGTTTCCTATCCCCTCCGAGCCCCAATCGCAGCCAGTGCAGGAGTTTCTCTCCTTTTGGGCTTCTTTCCCACTTGATGCCAGGAACGTTTGGATGCTCTTTGGGAGGCCCGGGAAGGAATCTCGCCGTTAGGGGTCTCCCCACAAATGCCAAACAAAAGGTGGGGGGTTGGCCACTGTCCTCTCCTCCCCTCCCCCAGACAATCCAGGACTTCCCTGCAGGGGAGCAGCTAGTGGCAGCATTGCTGGGGGTCCCATGCACAGACTGGGAGGGGGGCGTTTTGGGAGTGGGGAATACCAGCCTTCCCCCCCCCCCATTCTGTGTGTGAGTGTGTGTCCATCTGCCTGCCTGGCCCTTTCCGGCCCTTCAGCTGGACTGTGAGGCTGGTGGGTGAGTCCAGTCCGAGACTCAGCCTGGATCCCCTTGGGACGCCCCCCTCAGCCAGGGACCCCGGGAGGAGGAGCTGCCCAAAGGGACGGAGCAGATGGGCAGACGCCCAAGAATGTGGACCCTTTCTGGCCAAGAGAAAGGGGGGAAACCCCCCTTTGCAAACCAGAGGAAGAACCAGCCCAGCCAGGACTGACTTTGGTGGAAGGCGGCTTATCTGGGGGGGGAGGGGGGAGGGGCAGCTGCATCCCCCAAACTCCCTTTCATCTGGAGGTGTTTTTCCCCTAAAGAGATCCCAGATGACTGCGATCGGCTGGAGAGAGGAAAGGATCCCCTGGACCACAAGGGCAGCTTCTCTCTGTCTGGAGGGGGGGCTGAAGGGGGCTCCCTGCTCTCCCCACAGACACCATGCCAGCCCCAGGAGGGAAGGGGGGCGTTGCAGAGCGGCAGAGGGAGGGGAAGGCCCCCCCCCCGTCCTTCTGGGAAAGGGGCCTGGGGGGGTCTCTGGCCCAGCCCCTCAGGACAAGCAGTCCCCAGGAAGGAGGAAGCACCAGTCTGGGGCTCCCCAGCCCCCCCACTTCAGGGAGGGGGGCTGCCAGGAGGGACCCTGGGAAATGGGGCCTGCCTCCCCCACCCTCTGCGGCCGAAGTAGGAAGATCCCCCAAGGTTCAGGTGGGGGGGGCTGGGGGTCCCACTTGGATCCCTTCCCGGCCCCCCTGTCCCTGGAGACAGGAGCTGGGTTTGGGGTGCTGGAGGAGAGGCCTTTGCCCGGCTGAAGAAGGAGGCTCCTTCCTGGGGAGCAGAGCTGCTCAGGCCCCCTGCTTGTCCCAGGCCTCCCTGCCCGCCTCTCCTGGGGCCAAGACCGGATGGAGCAAAGGCCTCCCTTCCCCTTTGCTTGGCCCAGATCCCTTCCCTCCTCCCGGTTCAGGGCTGGCAAAAGGGCCGCAGAGGGAGAGGATCCAGCCCTTCCACCCCCCCTTCCTTGGCTCCCAGGCTGGAATGGAGGGGATCCCCCAGACAAGAGGGACCCTGCACAGCCCCCCCCCAACAGCCACACTCCATGTGTGTGCGTGTGTCTCTCTCTGGGGGATCCAAGTGGGGACCCAGCCCAGGTAAGGAAGGCAGCAATCTCCCAGGAGGCCCCACCTGCCTCGCTTCGTCACAGCCGCACTCTGGGCCTTTGGTCGCCATTGTGGGTCTTTGTGTTCAATGGCTGCCCCATTTGGGAAGAAGGCCTCCAAATGAGCCTCTAGAGGGTCCTCAACTGACGACCATAATGGAGCCCCCCACCCAAAGTGCTGCGGCTCCCCCCCAGCGCCTGGACAAGGACCCTGGTCTCTCCTCCTGGGCCTCCATTGTCCCCCCAAGAGAGAGGAGCCAAGGGGGGGGCTCCCAGGACCGAAGTCCCCCCTCATGGAGGGGCAGGAACCAGGACGGGGGGCCCAGCTGAGGGAGGGGGGAGCTTCCCAGGAGCAGGAGGAGCTTCTGGGGGGCAGGAAAGGCCCCTCCAGGCCACCCTTCTCTCCCCTCTGCAGGGGAGGGGGAAAAGGGACAGTGGTTGAGTTTAATGTCATTGTACCTTGTTCAACAAAATCTTCAGTGCACATCATAACCATGAAAATAAACACAAACATCCTTCATCCTCCACACACTGAACCGAAACCCCACCCATGACATCACACCAACACCGCACTATACAGCAGAATTCAACAGAGCTCCTGCCCTGGGATGGAAGTTGTTTTTCAGCCTATTTGTCCTTGTTTTATTCTGCACCATCTGCCAGATGGACATAATTCAGAAAAAGGGTTTCCAGGATGAGATGGATCTTTGAGGATGTTTTGAACTTCCTTAAGGCAGCGGGAGCTCTAAAGCTCTTCCAAAGAGGGGACAGGACAACCCACGATCTTCTGGGCAATGACATTCACCCTCTGGAGTGCTGTCCTATCTGCCCCTGTGCAATTGGCAAACCATATAGAGGTGCAGTCAGTTAAAATGCTCTCTATGGTGCAGCGGTAGAAGGTCACCAGCAGTTTCTCATTCAGTGGTTGTTTCCTGAGAAGTCCCAGGTAGTATAATCTCTGCTGGGCCCTTTTGACCAGGGCTGCAATGTGAGCACCCAGGTCAGGTCCTCTTTTAGGGTAACAGCCAGAAACTTAAAACTGGCCACTTCCTCCACTCGGTCTCCGTTGATAAAAAGGGCTGGAGGTCTGATCTGTTCCTTCTATAATTCACTATAAGCTCCTTGGTCATATTGGTGTTGAGGACCAAGTTATTGTCTCCACACCATGAAAGCAACTGGACTGTGCTGTCCAGACAGTATATAGTTAATTGGGGATTGGGAGCTGTCCCCTTAAGGGAATGTCTCATGGGAAATGTAGTTAATGCATCATGGGAAATGTAGTTCATGTCATGTGGTCACATCTGTAATCCTGATTGGGCACTGAATTGACTTGGTTGGGTTGGGGGAGTTGCCTTTCCTCTTGCTTGGACCCCAGCAGCGTGATTTGGACATTAGATGAATCTCGACATAACTGTGAGTTATACCTTAAGAATGCCTTGTGATGCAATAAAGAAACTTTGTATGGAAGCCTTGATAGAGATTGCCTGACTGTCTTTATATTCAGCCAGCAATTGAAAGACAGAACAGGGTCCACCTCATCTCAGTAGGCAGACTCATCCCCCCCCCATGAGCCCCAGCACCACCCAGTTCCTCAGACTTCCCCCCAAGCCCCATCTTTCCTGCCCCTCCCTCCTTCCCCCAGTCTGACAGGAGGGGGCCCACTTGGGGCCAGAGGGAAAGCGGCTCCTCTGCTGACCGACAGGCCCAGCCAGGATGCCTGGAACCGTCTGGATGGAGGGAAACCCGCTCAAGGGCCCCTGAGTCCCAGCAGAGGGGAAGAAATCGGGGGGGAGGGTCAGAGAAAAGGAAAAGGAAGATGGGAAGGAACTGAAGTCAATAGATGAGGAAGGGAGGAGGAAAGGAATAAGAAAAAGAATAGGAAAAGGGAAGGAAAGGAAAAGAAGGAAAGGAAAAGAAAAAGAATAGGGAAGGGAAAGAAGGGAAGAGGAAGGAAAGGAAAGGGAAGGAAAGGGAAAAGAATAGGGTAAGAAGGGAAGGGAAGGAGGATCCCAGAAGAAACCAGCATGGTTGCACAAAGACCCCGATAACCTGAAAGAAGACAAGAGAGACAAATATCAAAGGCAGAATCAGGGAGACGCAACGAAAGCAGACCCCCCATTTTTAGGGAAACCAGAAAATCAGAGGCTCCGAATGAACGAAGCCAAATGCTGAAAGGAGGAAAAAGAGATTTCTTTCCAAAGGAACGGGGGGGGACTTGGGGGTGGCAGGGATGGTCGGGGCACCCTGGATCTCCCCAGGGGAGAAGCACTCCAGGGGGGGCGGGAGAGCAGCAGGGGGGGAGCCACCCTGGGGAGGGGGAGGGGGAGCCCACCCTCTCTTGGGGGTAGGGGGTCAAGTGACACCCCCCTCCCCCCACCCGCTTCTCTGCCAAGAGATCCCAACTGCCCCCCAAAAGGCTCTGAAAGGACCTCTGGCCTTCTCTGCCCCCCCAGTCTCTCCTCAGGGGCGGCGGGGCTGAACAGCCAGGAGGGGCAGCCGGGGGACCCTCCACTCCTGCCTTTTGCCCTGGCTGTGGGGCTGAGGGGAGCCGTGGCTCCCCCACCTCCCCCCCAGAGTCGGGTCCTTCATCCCGCCAACCACAGGTGGCAACGCCGGAGGAGGCGAGGGAGCCTCGGGGGCGGAGAGAGAGAGGAGAGAAGCCACTCCAGCTGGAGAGACCTGCCTTGCATTGGGGTTCAGGTAGGGCGGATTCCTCCCCGTCCGACCTCCGTGGGCTCCAGTCACCTGGGCAGCCACAGAACTGGCCCACCTGAGCGACAGGAGGACCCCCTAACCCCCCCCCCACCCCACGAGGCCTCCGTGCGCAGGCCTGCGAGGCCATCCAGATGATCCCCCGGGGCCTGGAAGCCACTGCCCACTGCTTGGAAGGCCGGGGACAGGAGGGGGCTGGGATACCTGCAGGAGCCCCCCTCCTCTCTGAGGGTCCCTCCCTGCCCACTCCACCGAGCCAGAGGGGGGCTGCCTCCGGGTCCCCTCTCTCTAGGACCACCATCCGGGCAGATCGCCTGGCACCCCTTTTCCAGAGCAGCCCCGCCGCTGAGGAAGAGGCTCCCTCGGGGGATTCAGCCGCCCTTCCGCCCCCCCTATTATTTAGGGAATTGTGTTTGTGGCTTTTTGTCCTTTTTCCACATAGCAAAACATTTACTATGGAATCTGTTATAAGACAAGCTGGAGGCTATTAACTTGCATGGATTTTAAAATTATTTTTTTCCTTTGTCGTACATCAAGTTCCATTTCTACAGTGACAGTGCAATGTCTGTTTCAGGTCTTTTTTAAAAATATCCATCATATTATACACCCTGATTATGACCGTTACTCCTCATTGTACAAAGGAGCCTCTTTGGAAGAGACTTAAGATCGGGCGCCGTCATTGTAACCATTGTTCTCCTAGTTCTACCACAGACCCAAAGGAACAAGGAGCGCTGTGATGGGATGAGACGCTCAAAAGAAAAGGCACCTTTTGACTTCTGGTTTGCAAGTCTTTGGCGGCGGCAGGAATCCACGATCGTGTGTGGTTCCTGATGCGCTCACCGCTAGAGTACCCCCGATTCAGCTGGATTTGGGGGTTAATAGTAACCCCGTAGAGGAGACTGAAGATAGGGGAGACCCAGCAGGGGTCCGGGAAAATCGCAACCCCCCCTCCTCAGCTGGCTTTACTCCCTTTTCCAAAAGCGGTGGAGCGGCGGTCAGCAATGGTCGCCACAAAAAAGCTTTCATCCGAACAAGAAAGTGCAGGAGGAAGCTGAGAAAGTGAAAGTTTTTGGCTGAACCAGGATAACAAATAACATCTAAACACCCTGGAAACTTAACTTCATTAAAGATACATTGTTTCCAAAGAAGATCGTAAAAAGCGGCGGAAGAAAGTTTAAAAGGGAAAGTTTGTTTTCTCTCACTCTCCTTCCCTACGGAAATAGCAGATGGAAATCGGAAAAACCTGTTTCGGTATCAAGGTAATTAAATTTGAAAATCAAAGCCAAGGGGACATTAAAGATTTCTGAACATTGGAATTAAAAAAAAAAAAATCTTTTTTCTATAAGTGGGATGGGAGAGGTACAGAATTAATATTAAGACTTTGCTGGAGGAGGCTGCTTAGAGCTTATAAGATCAGAGTTGAATTGTAATAAGACTTCTAAAAGATATACTTTGGAACTTTACAATTGAACTGTACCCCAGGAAGAGAAAGTTTAAAAAGAAGAAAGTGCTAAATGAAATAGCTTGTGTTTATTTGGATTGCTTGGTGACTTTGGGACTATTTGAAATTATTATTTGAAAGATTAAAAACTTTTGGGTTGTCTAAAAAAGTTTTCACAATGGCATTATCTGTTGAAGAACGGAAAATGGAATTTAAAAAGCTAAAAGAAGAGGAACAAGAAGGGAAGGGCTCTTCTGGAACTGTTTTTCATTTCTTAGAAATGGCGATTTCTACCTATCAGAAATTACAAGAACAAGAAGGCTGGGATGAAGAAGAAGAAGAAGAAGGCATCTTTAATGAACAAACAACTTCAGTTGGGGAAGAAAAGGGAAAGAGAATAGAGAATTTAAGACTTAAAAAAACAATCAAAAAAGGGGAAAATAAGGTGAAAAATTGATACAATGTCAGGAAGGAACAGAAAAGAGAAATACAGAAGAGAATGGAAACTAAGAGGGTGGAGATCAAGAGATGGGGATAAAAAGACTAGATCGGAGAAGAGAGGAAGAGAAAAGGGGAAGAGAAGTTATAAAGGTTTGAAACAAGGTGTAAAGAAACAGGATTTTTTCAGAGATAATGGGTAAAAATATAATTACAAAAGAGATTCTGCAAAAGTACATGACTGTATTGTTGTATTTTTATTTGAAACAATGTTAGAAAACTGGATCATTATATGATTTAATAAAATATTAAAGGGAATGTGTAAAATGCTTAGATTTAATGATAGAGTTTAATTTGCTATGGATTATTGTTTTAATTATATTATAAACTTATTATTTTTCTATTTTAAAATGTAGTATGTAGCCTTAGAATGTGCTAAGCAGAATCAGAATGAAAATTATATATTATTTTAAGTGTTAAATTTAGGGGAAAGATATAAAGGCATCATACTTCAATCAGTGATTACAGGAGAAATATTGTGTTAATGAGAAAAGAAGAATAGATAATTGAAACAGAACGGACAAAAGATATAACATAATGATTTAAATTGAGATGAAATAAATAAAATAGAATTAAGAGAGTGAAAAGAGAGGAGAAGCCACATAGAAAATACAGAATGGTAAATAAGATGTGAAATGGTATATAAAGTGAGCATGAACTTGATTTATGTCTGTACCAAAAGATGTAACCCGGGACCAAGCTGCTTTCCAAAAAGAAGTTTTATGTTTTCATGTTTTGTGTTCTGCTTGTGTATGTTTGTTTATTGAAAATTAATAAAATTTCTTTAAAGAAAGAAACAAAAAGAAAAGGCGCCTTTTACCCAGACAGGCGCTGAGAAAAATGTGGGGGGAGGGGCTGAGAGCTCCAGCTCCCCTCAGAGAGGAGCGGCGAGGGGTTTTGTTGGGGGGAGGAGGGGATGAGGATTTTGGGGTCCCTGGAGGGGGCGTGGCTGGTCCAGGCCAAGGAAGCGGGGTGGGCGAGGAGAAGGGGGAGAGCCGGGCTGTCTGTCTGGGAGGGCGGGAAGGGAGGGGCAAGGGGGGGAGGGTCCAGAGTGTTGGGGGTGGGTCTGGGCGGGGGGCCGTGTGGCAGGGCAGACGAGCAGGGGGGCCTTGAAGAAAGGGCAGGAACGAGAGGGAACCTGGCAGCACCAGGCGGGGGGGAAAGCTCTGCTGAAAGGCCGAAGAGGAGCGGGCCAAAGGGGCACTGTTCTCTTCGACGGCTCGGCTGGCAGAGCACCTGGAGCCCCCCCTTCTCCAAATCCCCCCCCTTTCCCTTCGTGCTGCCTGACAGTGCCAGAAGTCCGCCAGCTCCGAGGCCTCTGCCGCCCCCTATTGGAATCCCGCTGAAGTGCTGCCCCGCCCTTCCCGCAGGAGGCGCTCTTCCTCCCCATCTTCCAAGGGGGATCCGGGGTTGCCAGGAAGGGAGAGTGGGGGAGGGAGGGAGGGAGAGACTGAGAAAAAAAAGAAAATAGATTGAGCAACCTGTGAGTTAGCCCAGTCTTGGTGCAGGGCTTTAACGCCTCACAAAAGGGAAGAAGGGAGACCACTATTTTCCAAGGTTGGAAGTTAAAGATGAAGGGACTTTCATTCCCAGAATTCCCTGCCCAGCATGAGGAAGTCCATGCATTGTTGGGAGGAGAACTCTGGGGGTTGAAGTCCATTCCTCCTCAAGTTTGAAAAACTCGGATGCACACCAGCACCTCTCCATGTCCTGCCACTATTTTGGGGAACAACAAAGACCCCTGAAGAGACCCTCAGTCATTGGCTAGCTTGCAGAATGCAGGAACCCTGGTTTCTTATGGCCATCAGAAGTGAAACAACCTCTCCCCCAGCCCCCCCTCCCTGCCCTCACTAGGGAGGGGGCAGACCCCTTGCAGACCCCCTGGCACTGCAGGACCCCTGTGTGCCCCCTCCTCACAGCACAATCCCCTGCCAAACTCTATCCAAATCCAGCCCATTGGAGGCCACTTGACCAGTGAGGAAGAAGCCAGGCCCAGAGAGGCCCGTCAGCCTTGCTCAGCTGGGCGGGAAGGTTGCCCGGAAGCCCCCAGGGGAAACTGCTCAGAAGTGGTTGCCAATGCCTCTTTCCCAGGGCTCTGAGAGAGCGGCTGGTCCAGAGCCTCCTAACTGGCTTGCCACCCCAGGCAGGACTGGAACTCAGGGCCCTCTGGGATTGGACTACCACCCCACCCGACTGACTCTTGTGAGATCCACACAACCCACTGAACCCGGTCTATTCCCAGTGGCTGCATTCACATCTGCACCTTTTAACCGTGATGACCCAAAGGGGCGTGGCACAAAGACAACCCAGTCAGATAATCAGTAGGAGTCCCTTTATTAGCTTTGACTTTGCCCCCAATGTGGTGGTTACCTTCTGGGCTGGAGGAAAACTCTCCCAGGAACAGCCTTTGGCTGCAGAGAATCAAGACCAAAACATGGTCAACAAACACTGTAACTAGAAGTCCAATCAAGGCAAGAGGAGGTCATCAGTTTGGCAGGGCGGGAGAAGGAATTCCAGACTTGAGGCATGGCAATATCTCAACATGGTTGGGAAGACGCCAGGAACACAGATAAGCAAAGTCAACACAAGATAAACTCACGTTTCCTCCCAGCAGACACCGCACCCAGCTTGCATCTCTTTTAAACTCTCTTCCCAATGGGGTGAGCCTGTGGTGCCAGTGCCTCGAATGCCCCCTGCCACCTCTTAGCGTCCCCAAGGGGGCCATCAGAGGGGCACTAAGAGGCAGCAGGGGAGCGTTCAAGGTACTGGCCCTGCAGGCTCACCCGATTGACTGTTGCACCACTCCAGAGCCGGTGCCTCAAATGTGGTCGCGGCAGCTTTGCTCTAATTTCCCCAATGGGCTGCCGTATTCGAGGCACCGGTTTCAGAGTAGTGCGACAGTCAATGGGGTGAGCCTGCGGGGCCGGCACCTCAAACACCCCCCTGCCATCTCTTAGTGGCAGGAGGATGCTGCAACGGCCATAAGGGTCATAAGTCACTTGGTTCAGTGCCGCTGTAGCTTCTCATGGTTGTAAGTCGAGGGCTGCCTCTTTCATGAAACGATCAGTCCCTCTGGATCGAAACAAAAGCTCCCTTCCGCCACCTGAATGAATTCGACTCAAGAAAGGTGGGGAACCTCTCACACCATCTCCAAGATTTTAGGGCCTCCCCGGACAAGTGTTAAATCCCATCCTGAACTCTGGATCGCTTTCACTTGCTTGGTCTTGCCCAGTCACCTGGGGCCTGAGACCGTGCAGCTCCAGGAGTTTCTCTGGATACACCTCAGGCTCCTTTGCCCTCTCACTTTCTTCCCCTTCTCAGTTAAGGTGGCTGACATGCTGGAAAGCCAAACACGGTCCCTGGCAGGTTCATCTCAACGGAAAAGGACTTTTCCCACAACCAGTTTAACACAGGAGAATTATAGTTCTTCTGAGAATGGGATGAAAAGAGAGAGTCTGCTTTGCAAGAGTGGAACCTCCCACTCCAACGTTGTCCTCTCTGTAGCCTGGTGATTTGTCTTGGGAATGGGAAAGACTCCTCTGGCTTCCATTTTGAGAGGGTTTCCACAGCAGATCCCCTCCCCCAGATTCAAATGGGCCCCTAGCCTCAAAAGGTTGCCTCAGTTGGGTTACATTCCCGGGTTACATTCTTCGTACAGACACAAATTCAGATTCATGCTCATTTTTATATTCTATTCCATATCTTATTACTATTTTACATTTTCTGCATGGCTTCTCCCCTCTTTTAATTTTATCAATTTTATTGTAATTATCTCATCTCAATTCAAATCATTGTATTTCTATTTTTTGTCTGTCCTGTTTCAATTATCTATTATCTTTTCTCATTAAACAAAATTTCTCCTGTAGTTACTGATTGGAGTATGATGCCTTTATATCTTTTCCCTAAAGTTATAACGTTCAATATAATACATAACTTCCATTCGGATTCTGCTTGGTACATTCTTAAAATACACACTGTATTCTTAAAAAAAGAAAAATATTAATATTAATATTCATTAAAATCTTAACTTCTTTAACATTACTTTTCAATTAAATATCATACTTCTATGGGAACAATTATAAGCTTTCCATAATTAATTCCCCTCCCCTTCACTTATATTTTATAAAACATTAACTAATTAAAATGTTCCTGTTCCTTCCTAATTCAATTTTCTTATTTATTTTATTTCAATTATTTTATTCACAAACATTTCACTAAATTACACTAACTATTTTATCCCTCATTTTAACCATACGTTGTTTTCTAAAGTTATTACTAATATAACAATACAATCTTATGTACCTTTACAGAATCCCTTTTTCAGTTAGATTTTCACCCATGATCTCTAAATAGGTCCGGTTTCTCTATATCTTGTTCCAGTCCTTTGTAACTTCTTATCCTTTCCTTCTTCCCTCTCTTCTTCTCTCTCCCCTTTTCACCCCCTTGTCTCTCTACCTCTATTTCTCTCTTCTTTATTCCCCTTTTCTGTTGCTTTCCAATATTATACTTATTTTTTGAATTATTTTTCTTTTCTTTGGTTGTTTTTTTAAGTCTTACGTTCTCCATTCTCTTTCCCCCCCTTTCCTTTTTCTTCCCCACATAAAATTGCTTGTTCATTAGACATGGCTTCTTCTTTGTCTCAGTCTTCTTGTTTTGCAGTCGTTTCTTGTTGTTTCTCATAGTTCCAAATCTCCATTTCTAAGAATTGAAAAACGAAGCCAAAAGAACCTTTCCCTTCTTGTGCATCTTCTTTATACCTTTTCAGTTCCATTTTCAATTCATCCAGAAGTGGTGCCATTGTATAAATTTTTAAACAACCACCCAATTGATTTTAGTCATTCAAATATAATAAACAAGAATGCGAAGATCACCAAATAATCCAAATACATGCAAGCTGTTTCTTTTTTGCTCTTTTTTTTCACTTTCTTTTCCTGGGGTTACTATTTAGTTGCAAAGTTTCAGTTAAAATGTATCTTTTAGAAGTCGAGTTCTTCTTCTTCTGGTCGAATTCTTCTTTGCAGTGGCCATTTCTGACCACCGCTGCAACCACCTTCGGGAAATGGAGTAATGGCCAGCTGGGGAGGAGAGATGCGGCTCTCCTGAACCCTGCTGGCAGTCTCCTCACTCTTCACCACCTCTATGGGGTGGCTTAGCCCTGAAACCAGCCAGCTCAGGGCGCTCCAGCAGCGAGCCCAGACAGAAACCCTGCAGGATTGCGGATTTCTGCCTGCCACCGAAGCCCTTCAAACCGGAAGTCCAATGCCCAGTCAATTCTTATCGCGCATGTGTGGCATCGCGTGCAGCCTGCTTTTGCCCACTCACCAGGCCAGCCATTGCTGCATGCCTTCCGCTGTGGCCCTGCCTGATCTCCCTGGGTGAGTGAGGCTCTGCAAGCTCCGGGGCCCAGACACCTACCTGCCAGTACCAGTCACCTTTCCCACACACCCCGCTTGCCTTTTGCTCCTGCCACCCACCACCCTAACCCCCAGCAGATAAGGCCCAGCAGCTGCGGTGAATCCGGGGGGGGGGGTGAGATGCAGACTGGTGGGGACCAGAGCTACATTTCGCTGCACTGGAAGACATGTGGAGAGGCTCGTGTTCTTCTACTGCTGGGAGAGCAAGAGAGTCTTTCCTGGCACAGCTCCGGGCGGCAGAGAGAAACAGGATTCAAGTAGGCTGCTTCTCTGCCGCCCAGAGCCACCTGTTTCCTTATTGGAGAGGAAGTTGCAAACTTTTTCACTGTGCTGGGAAAAACTGTCTTGCTTTCCCAGCAGCAGGAGAACATTAGCCTCTCCACATGGGATTAGCTGGGATTCACGTAGCTGCTGGACCCTGCCGGCGGTGAGGCAGAGGTGTGGGGGAGGGAGACCAGAGAGCATGGCCCATTTGCCTACCATCCCTTCCCTCTTCCATGCACAGCCCCTTTGTTGGACCCAGAATAATCACCCCTGGTTGGCCCTGCCACACCCACCCGGTTGCACCCATGTAGGCAACAGGCATTGTCATTTTGAAGTTGAGGGAGAATTTGGGGAAGGAGGTGCAGGGTCCTGCAGTGGCTGGTACAGGAGCACCATTGAGAAGCAGGGAAGTGGCCTTCAAGTGGTCCGACCTGGTGTTCAGGCTGGAGGCGAGCCACCGGAAGTCAGACCACTGAGAGAAAGGGGGATTGCCAGGTGGAGCTGCCCTCTCCTAGAAGAATTGGGACCATTGGGGTAGTCCTAGGAATTGGGTGAGTCAAGCCGCAGCTCCTTGCCTTCTTAGCTCAGGGAATGGCCACTTTCTGCAGGAGGGGGACTGCAGAGGGGGCAGGTTTACCTGAGTGACTCCTCCAGTGTCTTCGCCGGATTATTTGGACACATACAAGTGAGCGCAGTTAAAGGCACTGCTGTTGCATGTGAGCTCAGGCCTCAATCCACGGCTCCGTAAAGCCAACACCAAAGAAGTGGGCAATCAGGTGAACCTGTGATGCAATTCTCATTTGGATCTTGGTCGCTCCAGGCCGTCCGACCTCAAAACCCTTTAGGAGCTGCCGTTCTCAGGTTTCTACTCGCCTGTGCTTGGTTGCCCCCTCTTCATCTTGATGAAGCGGATGGCCCTGCCCCTCACCCTCCCCTCTCTCACCTGGCCTAATAAGGTGAGTGTGACGGAGGGGGCTAGCAAAGCGGCCGGGTCCCTATCTTCCCCCTCTCTCTCCCATTCTGTGTATGTGTGTGTCTCCCTGAAAGCCGCGGCATGGCCAAGCCAGCAAGCTCTCCTTGGCGCTCTTCGCTACTTCTTTCATTTCTTCTTTTTGGAATCCAGACTGGCTGAACAACGATCACTAGACCGCGGTGGAAGTGTCCCTTCGGGCGACCCTCCTCCTCCTCCTCCTCCTCTCATAACCGGTGGTTGTGGCATGGCTGGGAGGATGCATGCGCACGGGGAGATACTCCTCAAGCAAATGCCAAAGCACAGCAAAACCTGGTATGGGGTGGGTGGCTCCTCACTTGAGGAGCGAGAATCTCCCCACACAACTGCACCCTCCTGATCCATCCACAGCTGCCGGGTGCGAGAGGGGGAGGAAGAGGAGGAGGAGGAGGAGGAGGAGGAGGAGGGTAGCCCAAATGGACGCTTCCACCACAGTCTGGCAATCATTGTTCAGCCAGTCTGGATTCGAAAAAGAAGAAATGAAAGAAGTAGCGAAGAGCACCAAGGAGAGCTTGCTGGCTTGGCCCAGCCACAGCTTTGAGGGAGACACACACACACACACACACACACACACACAGAGAGAGAGAGAGAGAGAGTGGGGGAGAGAGAGGGGAAAATAAGGACCGGCCGCAAAAAATCCGGTTTCTCCTGCCCAGATTCAATTCTCAGTGAAGGTCAACCACCTTTGGGGAATAGCATCAGCCCTCTTGAAATGGGACCTCAGGCTTCAGAAAACAGAGAGAAGCCACCAAAATTTTCTCCTACCTTGTTGAGCAGCTTTAGCCGTGAAAGAACATCTTGCTTGATATAAAGTCTCTGTCTTACAAAATATGCCAGAACCATTCTCCTGGGATCATCTCTGGGCAGGAAGCCCAAAATGCCCAGATCTGCTGCTACCTCTCCATTTGGGTCCATGTAGAGTTCAAAGTCTGAAATATTGACCAACTCATTCTTCTCCAGAAAAGGATGGAACTAGAATGGGAACATGCAGCAATTTTAAAAGCAGAAAACTTTGTTTCTTATTCCAAACGCTTTCTCACATTTGAATCTTTCTTCTGTCCTTGTCTAATTTACACACATGCTTCATTAGGAAAAATATATGTTACCCCTATTTTACAAGTGAACGAAAAAAGTTCTCCAAAAATTGTTGATCATATTTTGACAATATAGATTTTGACAAAATATAGTTGAAAAACATAAAAAGGAGATTTATGAACTCCCTGAAAGCAACAGGTTGTTTATCAGAAACACGGATTTCTGAAGAAGAAAATTGTCAGGGTAATCCTCTCCCAGGAGGCTCAGACAGGAAACCTGAGCTAGGCCCACTTCGCTGTAATGCTGCACTGACAGGATTTGGGGAGTCAGAAAGTACAAATCTCCCACCGACTCTTTTTTATGCAGCTGTAGGTGTCCTCCTCTTACCTGGTTCTTCCCCAGGCAGAATCTCTCCTCCACCGCCCAAAAGTCATTCCCTCATATCACTGCCCTTTCTAAATGGGTTGTGGGAAAGGGGGGGATATAACTTATGTGCTCTATGCAAGTTATCCTCACATATTATTGTATTTCCTAAATACATTATGGAAATACTGCTGATATAACTCGATCTCAGGAAAGAGTAACAAACAATTTTGTGATGTGATCGGAAACCCAGTTAAGTGAGGGGTGGATGGTATGATAATTAAGTGGATAAAAACTGATTTTAAAATGGTACTCAAATAATCTTTAGGTTTTTTTTAATCTTTGTCATGAAAATGGGAAGATACAACATTTTGTCGTTAAGTCATCAATTTTTCTATGTTGTCATTAATATAAGATTTATAACAATTCTCAGGCAAATATACTTTTATGTTATTTAAACATTACCAACTTTCCAGAAAAATATTTCTGATTTCTCCTAGAAACAACTGTATGACTAAAAAGCAGTAGAAAACTACCTGGATTTTAGGATTTGATAAATTATAGTGTCTCATATAAGAACATTAATGATGCACTGGATGAAGGATTGTGCCAAGCTTGATAAGTATGCAAGGGAGCCAGTTTGGTCTACTGGTGAAGCCCCTAAAGTAGAAAGCAAGAGGCTGTGAGTTCAAGACCCGCCTTGGTCATGAAGCAGGCTAGGGGATTTGGGGCCAGTCTCTCAGCCCAACTCAACTCACAGGGTTGTTGTTGTGGGGAAAATGAACACACAACTACTCATTGGTACTCAGCCCCCATGGCTTCTGCAGGGAAGGGCTTTTAAGGATTGGGGATGAGTTAGTGCACTTTCTGAACTCAAACAAGGTCTCAAAAATCTGGAAATCCAACAAGAATGGGCTGCTCTTCCCAAGAATGTTTATTTTAGCAGCCTTTAGAGCAACGAGATATTTATATCGAAAAACCCTGCCAAGAGTCCAAAGGGAATTAACCTCCGAGAGCTGCAATGGAGTTCCCAGAGCCGTTTCAGGGGACCGATACAAAGAAAGAGCGCCTGAGCTGAGACTGGGCCCCTGTGCACAAGGGTCCATTTGAACTGCCGCTCACGCAGAGGTGGTATTCAACTGGTTCTCACCGGCTCAGGTGAACCGGTGGTCACCCCTGGTAGGCCACACCCTCGAACCGGGTTGCCTGCTTGTCATAGTTGCTCTCCTAGCTTTCCCTACTGTTCTGTAGACATTTACATTCTTGAAATCCGGCAACCCTGATTGGATGAGCACGCAGACACCGGATTGGTCGAGCGCGCGGCACTGATTGGCTGTTCGGAATCGACCGCGATTGGCCGAGCTGATCGCGGAGGATTCGAACGGCTGTCATTGGCTGCGGCGCCTGGCACCAGATCCATATAAGCTGCAGCATACCCAGCCGCACTTCCACTTGTTTTAAGCCTTAATAAATGAGCTGAACTCAAGTCACTGCCTCACGTCTTTTGTGCGTATCGGCCGATACGACACTGGCGACGAAGGTGGGATTCTGAAACAAGTCCCACACCGCACGTGGCACGCGAAACCGCAACCGGCAACATGGCCAGCAGCACCGCGCCACCCGCCCCCTTCAACCAAGCTGCTGAGGACTGGGAATCCTACATAGATAGATTCCTCATGTTCTTGGAGAGCAGCAATCTCAAGGACACGAATGGGCAGAAGAAAAGGGCCGTCTTCCTGACTCACTGCGGGCCCGCAGTGTTTAAAATGGCGAAAGCCCTCGCCAAGTCCCTCGACGTGAAGGCGATGGACTGGGCCGATCTCGAACCCCTGCTGCGAAGTCACTACGCGCCCGCCGTGCCCACCTTCATCCGCCGACACGATTTCTACCGGCGTGATCAAAAGGAGGGCGAGAGCATCAGTGACTTCATGGCTGATCTACAGGACCTCTGGGGCCTGTGCGGGTTCACCGACCTCGACGAAGCCCTGCGAGACCGCGTCATCCTCGGCCTCAAAGACCCCATCCTGCAGAGCCGGCTCATGGCAAGGGGCGACATATCCCTCACCGATGCCCTCGCCGAGGCCACCGCAGCGGAAGCAACCCGGAGATCAGCGGCCCGGATGCGGCAAACAAGCACCACGGAGCACCCAGCCGCAACCGAGACGACTCCGACTCCCGAGAGGCAGCCCGAAGCCAACCGCCGAGCGACCACCTCCACGCACCACGGCGACCTCGACTCCCCCACCGACTCCGAGGACGACGAGGAGGACATCCACCGGCTGCAGGCAGAGCGTGACCGGCGCGAGCAGCGGAGCCGCAAATCGAGGTTCCAATGCGCCGGGTGTGGAGGCGAGCACCCACGGTCGGAATGCCGGTTTTTCGACGCGATATGCCGGCACTGTGACAAGCGGGGCCACATCGCCAAGGTATGCCGGTTTAAAAGGAACTACAGCCCCCGGCGCCGAGACTGCAGCCCGCGGAGCCGAGACGGCACCCCCCCGAGGAACCGAGACCGCAACCCCGAGAGCCGATGGAGCCGGGAAGGGAGGAACTGGCGTTTCAACGAGGCCCAGCAATGCGAGGAAACCCACCAGACGGTCGTCATCGGCCACTCGTCCAACTGGGATGGCCGGAAGGTCCACGTGGAGGTGGCCATTGCAAGATGGAAGGGGACTCCGGGTCCTACCTATCCATGGTCGCATGGCAGGAAATCAAACGCCTAGTGCCAACCATACAGCGGCGCGAGCTGGAAAGCCAGAAACTCATCCTCAAGGACTACCAGGGGAACTGCATCCCCGTGGTAGGAATCGGACACTTCAAAGTCACGTTCAAAGGGCGCACCGAGATACTTCCCCTGACCGTCGTCGATAAGGACCGCCCCAGCCTTCTGGGACTCCAATGGTTCGCGCCATTGGGAATAGAGGTGACCGGCACCAACCACGTCGCCGAGGCGGACTGGGAGGAGCAGCTCGCGCGGGATTTCCAAGAGGTCTTCGATGGCAGCCTAGGCAAGTACCGAGGGGCCCCGATAACCTTCAGCCTAGACCCCGCCATTGCCCCAATCCGCCTCAAGCCCCGGCGAGTACCCTTTGCACTCAGGCCCAAGATTGACGAGCAATTAAATAAGCTCATCGAACAAGGAGTACTCGAACCAACAGACCATGCCAGGTGGGAGACCCCTATAGTCACCCCAGTAAAACCAGACGGCTCAGTGAGAATTTGTGGTGACTATAAGGCCACCCTCAATCATGCGCTGCAACAGAGAGCCTACCCCGTCCCAGTAGTGTAGCACCTCCTCCACTCACTGGGGGGGGGGCAAGGTTTTCGCCAAACTCGACCTGGCTCAAGCTTACCAGCAACTGCCGGTCGATGAAGAAACTGCAGAAGCGCAGACCATAGTCACCTACCATGGGGCATTCCGCTGCAAGAGGCTCCAGTTTGGAGTCAGCGTAGCCCCGGGGGTGTTCCAAAGTTTAATGGAGAGGCTCCTCCAGGGCATAAAAGGGTAGTGCCCTACTTTGATGACGTGCTGGCATCAGCGGCCGACTAAAAACAATTGGAAAACTGTCTGAGGGAGGTACTGCAAAGGTTCAAAGACGCAGGGCTAAAAGTCAAGAGAGAGAAATGCCAACTGCACACAACAAGAGTCGAATTCCTAGGGTACCTCCTAGACCAGCATGGAATCCACCCGACAGAGGGAAAAATCAAAGCCATCAAGGAAGCCCCAAGGCCCAGAAACAAAACCGAATTACAAGCGTTCCTGGGGTTGATTAACTTCTATAATGTTTTCCTGCCCCAAAAGGCAACCACGGTGGAACTGTTGCATAGGCTGCTCGACAAGGCAGCCACCTGTAATTGGGGAAGGCGAGAAGAAGACGCATTCAACAAAACAAAAGACCTGCTCACATCGGACGCTGTTCTCATCCAATACAGCGAGACACTACCCCTCACGGTAACATGCGACGCATCCCCCTTCGGCGTTGGAGCTGTCCTCAACCACACCCTCGCAGATGGAAAAGAAGCACCCATCGCCTTTTTTTCAAGGACTCTCTCAAAACCGGAAAGGAATTACAGCCAGCTAGATAAAGAGGCCCTGGCAATCGTCGCAGCCGTAAAGAAGTTCCACGAGTACCTTTACAGCAGGACTTTCTCCATCATCACAGACCACAAACCGTTGCTCGGAATACTGGCGGGGGACCGGGCCACTCCGAACATCCTATCTCCAAGGATGACGAGGTGGTCCGAATTCCTCGCCGCCTACAATTACCGGCTAGACCATCGCCCCGGTAAGTCAATCCCGCATGCAGATGCATTGAGCCGCACACCGCTGCCCGACCTGGACGCTGACCCAGCACCCACCATGTCCACCCTGAGCATAGAGACTTTACCCAATCTCCCCCTAACCGCGTCAGACATTGCCCTGGCAACAAATAAAGACAAACGTCTGGCGTGGGTTCTAAGATGGGTGGAGAAAGGGTGGCCGGAAAAGGATGATGATGAGCAATTCAGAACCTTCCGGAACCGCCAAACAGAACTCTTCACACAAAGGGGTTGTTTACTGTGGGGGGACAGAGTCATAATCCCGGAAAAACTACAGAAGAGAGTCCTGGACATGCTGCACGAAGGGCACCCTGGCATCGTTAGAACAAAAGCCCTGGCCAGAA
Source organism: Pseudonaja textilis (assembly GCF_900518735.1). Next base: position 10,089 of record NW_020769802.1, on the reverse strand, counting down.
GTCACGCCTGGTGGCCAGGGATGGACAAAGAAATCGAAGCCTGGGTGGCATCGTGCAAGCAGTGCCAAGGATCCAGACCAAGCCCCCCCACCGCCCCGGTCCTAGAATGGGAAACCCCCAGAGGGCCATGGTCCCGGATTCACATAGATTTCGCGGGACCCACCAGAGGACACACCTTCCTAGTGACGGTAGACGCTTACTCCAACTGGCTGGAGGTAAGCAACATGAGAACAACCACCACAGAAGCTGTCATCAAGGAGCTCAGCAAGCTATTTGCAACCCACGGCCTCCCTGATGTCATCGTATCGGACAACGGCCCCCAGTTCACCGCACTGCCCTTCGAAAGATTCCTAGCAGAATGGGGGATCCGCCACGCGTTGACAGCACCAGCTCACCCGGCGGCGAACGGAAGAGCGGAGAAAATGGTCCAGTTCACGAAAAGGACAATTCAAAAAATCGAAACCGGGGAAATACAACATAAAATCAACAGGATGCTATTCATACAACACATAACCCCGAACACAACGACGAACAAGAGCCCAGCGGAGCTGCTGATGGGAAGAAAGCTGTGATCACCACTTGACCGCCTGCACCCCACATACAACCCAGAGAAGCCCCCCGACTCCACCAGCAAGCACCGGGCGTTCGCACCAGGAGACGCGGTCTATGCGAAAAACCTCACAGGGGACCCACTCTGGATACCGGCAATGATAACCCAGGTAACGGGTCCCCGCTCGTACCGACTACTGACAAACGACGGGCGAGCATGGAAACGACACATCGACCAATTACCGTCGAGAACCACTGCGGGAAATACAACCGACACGCAAGCACACACAAATAGAGAACCAGAAACAGAGGGGGACTGCCAAGACACCAACCAAGAGGGGAGGGAAAACCCCAAAGAACAAAACAGACAAACCCAACCAAAAAGGAACCAGCATTACTCACCTACCGAAGCACCAGGGAGCGACCCACTCGAAGTCTCGCCCGGAAGGAGCAGCCGAGCCAGCTCGACCAGCCCGGGAAGCCCAAGCGGGAGCAGCCAAGCCAGCTCAACCAGCCCGGGAAGCCCGAGCGGGAGCAGCCAAGCCAGCTCAACCAGCCCGGGAAGCCCGAGCGGGAGCAGCCAAGCCAGCAGCTCGACCAGCCCGGGTAGACCAGGAGGGAGCTATGGAGAGAGGCCCGACTCACCCTTCCAGGTGGTTCCATCGACGAGGCGGAGAGCGACAAGGATCCCAACCGAACCAGCCGGCAGCCAAGAAACAACTAATCTGCGGAGGTCCGGTCAGCCAGTACGGAGCCCCGCCTACTTACGGGACTACGTTACGTAGGACCGAACCAAGAGGGGAGGGGTGTTCTGTATGAACATTTACATTCTTGAAATCCGGCAACCCTGATTGGACGAGCGCGCGGACACCGGATTGGTCGAGCACGCGGCACTGATTGGCCGTTCGGAATCGACCGCGATTGGCCGAGCCGCCAGATCCATATAAGCCGCAGCATACCCAGCCGCACTTCCACTTGTTTTAAGCCTTAATAAATGAGCTGAACGCAAGTCACTGCCTCGCGTCTTTTGTGCGTATCGGCCGATACGACACCTACCACATGGTGGCTGTGGCGCAGATCGGGCAGATGTCCCAGGACTGTTGCACATGCACACTGTGTGTGCAGCAGTGCATGTGCTACTAACACAGTGCACATGTGGAGCAGCCCTGGGACATCTGCCTGCCTGCCCGCCCTCCCAGATTACGTTTCCTTACTTCTCCCAGCGGATGCGCCTCTTCCAGTCCAGCCTGGCCCAGCCAGCCAGCAGGTGGGTGGGCGGATGTCACGGGTCTTCTCACCCCCATTGTCGCGATATGCCTGCAGGAGCCCCTCAGGCCAGCTGAGGCGGGAGCCGCCATTCCCAGGCTTCTACTCTCCCATGCTTGGTCGACACCTCTTCAACTTGCCTGAAACAGCTGGCTCTGCCCCTCATTCTCCCCTCCCTCACCTGACCTGAGAAGGTAAGGGGGATGGTGGGGGATAGCGAAGAGGCTGGGTCCCTATCTTCCCCACTCTCTCCCCCACTCTCTGTGTCTGTGTGTGTGTGAGAGAGACAGAGGGGGGGGGAGAGAAGAAAGAAAGAAAGAAAGAAAGAAAGAAAGAAAGAAAGAAAGAAAGAAAGAAAGAAAGAAAGAAAGAAAGAAAGAAAGAAAGAAAGAAAGAAAGAAAGAGAGAAAGAAATAGAGGGAGAATGGAGAAAGTGAATGAGATATATGGATGGATAGATAAATACATGGAAGGAGGGAGGGAGAGAGAAAAAAAGGAGAGGAAGTTAGGACACAAACCCTGGCTTCAGAAGACTCTTTGAAGTAACACAACAATCTAGGGCTGGCATGCAATGAAACTCGGAGGTCACCTAGTCCAACCCCCTGCTCCAGCAGGAGATCTTTACAGAATCAAAGAATAGCAGGGTTAGAAAGCTCTGTGTGTGTGTGTGTGAGAGAGAGAGTGTGTGTGTGTGTTTGTGTTTATGGTTGTCAAAACTCCAAAAACAGGACAAGTAGCTCTGGGGAGATCAGTCATAAATTAGAACACTTGCTAAGTAACTGGCCATTAAGTGAGGACCAATTGTATTTGGTTTGCCAGTCACATGGCCACAAAGCCACGCCCATCTGCTCACGTGACCACCAAGCCACGCCCACAAATTCAAGCCATGCTCACAGAATCAGTAGTAAAAAAATTTGAATCCCACCACTGAGTTCACAGCCTGCTATGCGGCATCTCCTATCAGGACTCAGGGATTCACTTTGTGACGCCTCTCCTAATATCTGGGAAATACGGAACTCTTTTATGTTGAACTGCAGTTATCAGATCAGTAGGAAGGAGTTTCTCTGAATGGAGCCAAATTCTGTTCTGCTTTAATGCAAAATTATGTATTTATTTATTTAGGACATTTATATTGCCACATATTCGCACATGACTCAGCATTAGGCAGACTCTAACTGCCCATTGACTGTCGTTTATTTTTATTTTTCTCCATTATTATTATTAATTGTAATGCTGGTCTCTGACTGTACTAAAAGTGGACTGGATGAAGGAGGAAGCTGTGTTGGAGACATTTGCCATCTTGAGTTATGTGTAAATAAATACGTGTTTATGAACACAATCTCAAAATCGTACTTGACTGCAACCTGAAACTGAGTCTTGAGTGGAGACAAGGAGGAGATTATGAGAGCAGCTTCTCCAACTTACAAAATCTCTCAGTTGGACAAGGGATAATTCAACACTCTTCCAATGACTGAAAGAGGTGTTGGGAGTTAAAACCCTTCTCATTCCTAGGAAAATAAAATATTTTAGGATATACTGAAAAGACACAATACATTTCCCTAAAAAGAAAAGTAGAAACTCAGAGAGCCTGAAACTCAGGCCCCCCACACTTGCTAATGGACCATTACTCTGGCCTAGGGCAGTCTATTTTACATAACAAAGATCTACTGCAGGTAAAGCTATATAGGAATTGCCCAAAGCCATCACCATCATCCAGCCAGGCTCAACCAAGCCTGGGACTCAGGACAGCCTACAGAGTTGTCCCTGCATGGCCCCATGGGAGCCTGACAACCAATCAGAATACAAGCTCCAATTCAAATCCCAACAGATGGCATAAAACAGTTGCACTCTCAGCATCTCAGCCCTTCTTTCCTCAACCAAGGCATGTGCTCCTGTCCACCATTAAACCATCTTCCAAGCAGTCACCATGTTTCCAGCGTCTTTCTTCCCCACTTGGAACTGAACCCAGAAGGAGATTTCTTCCAACAGAGGCTAGACAGAAACTTCAGATCTGCTCCCTGTTATTCTGGAGCGTCACACAGGAGAAATTAGATGGTGCAAATCTCTTGACCTTTTGCAGCACAAAAAGGTTGAGATGTTCCCCTCCTTCTTCTTTGGGTTCCTTCTCCAAATGATCTCAGATTAATGGATCCCTATCGGGACCCCCCATACCTGCCATGGCTGCAGCCTCAGAGCCCCCAACCTCTTTTCTCCCTCCTTCCTTCCCCTCCTCGATCTGGAAGAATAAGCGGAATTCATGGCCTGGGCCAGAGTCTGAATGATACTGTAGCGATGATGGTCATTTATGATCCGTTTCCTGTTTCTTTTCTCCTGGGTCTCCAGTGGGGCTTTCTGGGTGCATCTTCTGCGGCCTTTGACAGAAAAGACGTGCTTGGAAAGGGAACAGCGGAAATAATGATCTTGAAACTGATCTTCCACAAAGAAATGGGGTTCAAAGGCAGCATCTGTTGGCCTTGTTTTTGACAGATAACCAAAACTCGAAATAGTATGGATGTATTTGAGAAGTCTGTCCTTCTTTATTGTATACACTGCAAAATTTGTGAGGATCCAGACTTTCCCTTCAATGGCTCCTGGCAAATGCATAAGTGCTTCATGGAAAGGAAAAATTCTGTTCCAGATGGGAATATATTCTACGAAGTGGACAAAGACGTTGATTTGTCTCTACTTAGAAAGGGCCTCCTTGGGGGGTACTGTTTGTCCAGTTGCTGAAAATCGTTGTGATAAAACCACACAAATTCCATTCCTGACAAGCATCGGAGGGAAAGTCCTCATGAAATTATCTCCATTTTCTGTGTCTGAAGCAAAGAGGCCAATCAGGGTCCATCTGAAACAGAGGAGCAGCCGGATGATTGCTGGGTAGTGGAATCCTTCTTTGGGGAGCATCTGGTGGAAAAAGGGGAATTTCCTTTTATCACTCAGAGCCTCTGAAGGAATTCCAACAGTGATCTGAAAAAGTAATGTGGTCCAGATCAACTCCAGAATATTACTTATTGACAAACCCAATTTTGTTTTGATGAATATATAAGAATAGTTTGTTCCTTAGTCATGGTTTAAAATATTTAAGACAGAATATTAACAAGATTGTCTATAAAAATGGAACGCAAAATCATATTAAACAAAAAAAAACAATAAAAAATGCAATGTAAATATCTGTGTCACCCACACAATTCCCACAATTAGATTCAAATTTGCAGATGTTAGATAAAATGTCTGGATCTAAGATATAGGGCTGTATTATATGCTATTTTTGAGTACTAAAACCTCTTTCTCAGCTTCTATATCTCAAATTCTTTGTGAAGCAATTTTTCAGCTTCTTCTCTAGATGTACAAGAGCACAACTGCATAACAGAATAGTTATGAGTACATGAAATGGATACATATAAGAAAAATAAAAAGAAATAGTAGGACAGTGACGGTAGGCACATTAGTGCGCTTATGCACGCCCTCTACAGACCTCTTAGGAAAGGGGTGAGGTCAATCGTAGACAGTTGTACAATCCAATAAGTGTTTAATTGAAATTTTGTCTGTTTTGGGACTATATGTCTGTTTCATCACTTTAATTTTAACCCAATAATTATATACCCTGAATTTATACACAGCAGAAATTGTGTAAATTAACAATTATCTATGAGGGCAGGAGCTGAACTCCTTTTATCCATCCCAAAGATACTCTTCTTGGTCTGAATATTTTTTATACATAGACAGGACTATTGCCAACTTGATTCCAACTGGATAAGGAAGATATTATTGATATGTGAAAATGAATATGCTAATGGAGGACCTCAAAACATGGATAGTTTTTCAATAGTTGAATATTCAGTAGAATATCCTCTATAGGGACCTTATGGCTCTTCAGGCCTTTAATGGTCAATTTGAAGATGAACATAATAGACTAAAACTTCGTTGATATGTTCCCTAGTATTCTGAAAAGCTGCTCTTGAATTCTATGAAGATATTGGATCTGTTGTTCATCCCCACCACCCCACTCACCTTACCAGATAGAGAAAAACACACAAGCCTGTGGGACTTTGTAGGTGCCTACAAACATTGACATCTGGATGGAGATGTCCCTGGCAGCTGCATCAATCAGAGCCAGGAGTTTGTCCTTCCTCCCACAGCCATAGTTGGGGACATTGGATTCTCCAGTGGAAAGAATGTCCAGCAAGGCATCTGAAGTGCAGAAGGTGCTTCCATAGTTGTCATGGATGTAGTAACCAAGTGTGAGATTGTGCAGGAGCTGGGAATTCTTTTTTTTTTTTTGAACAAATTTTATTGATTTTCCAAAACAATACAGACAAACAAAACATAGAATATAATGACATAAGAGTTTTTTTTTCTTAAAAAGCCAATACAACATCTTATTTAAAGACAGAATTATTCCAAGTTATCACATTTCCAAACAAGCACAATTTGATATATATATATTTACCTTATCTGTTCATCTTCATATCTTATCCCAAACTTCTCTTTATTACTTCCTTTCCTTCTATTTATTCAAATTATATCTCTTTAACTTTAGATTGTGTACATTTTTTATATCCATCTGTCTTATACATTTTCATTATTCTCTTCCAATAAAAAAAACAAACAAGACATAAAACATAAAAACATAAACATCTTTTCTGAAAGTTGCTTCAAAAATCATGTTCCTTTTATATATCATTCCATATCTTATTACCATTTCCCATTTTCTATATAGCTTCTTCCTTTTTTTAACTCTCTTAGTTTTATTCTACTTATCTCAGTTCAAGTCATAATATTTAACATTCTTTGTCTGTTCTCAGCTATCCATTCATTTTTTCTCTTTAAACAAAACCTCTCCTGTACACTAATTAGAGTATGACGCCTTTAACTCTTTCCCCTAACCTAATAATACTTAATATCACACATAACTTATATTGGGATTCTGTTTAGCACATCCTAAAGTCACACCATATATTATATAAAAAGAAAAAGAAAAAAGAAAGAATGACAACAACAAAGACATTTATAGATATATAATATAGGTAGTACCCCTGTCAAAACCATTTTAATCGTACCTATTGATACTTATTTTTATATTTATATCTTAAACATTTTATTCTATAAATGCCTATAATAACACAATCTTATGTACTTTACAGAATCCCTTTTTCAATTAAGTTCACCCATTGTCTCTGAATAAATTTTGTTTCTTCAGATCTTGCTTCCCATCATTGAGACTTCTCACCCCTTCCTTTCTTCCTTGCTTATTCTTTTCCTTAGCCTTTTTCCCCCTTTGCCTTTCCACCTCCCTTTTCTCCTTGTGCTTTCCCCCTTCTTGTTGTTTTCTAACCTTATATCTACCCTTCAACTCATTTTTATCTTTTTTGGTTGTTTTTTTAGGTTTTAGAATCCCTTTTTCCTTTTCCTCTTCCTCCTTCTTCTCCCCCAATAGGGTCACATGTTCATCAAAAATGGTTCCTTCTTTGTCCCAATTATCCTGCTGCGCAATCAATTCTCCATAGGAGTGCACCGCCATTTCTAGAGATTGAAAAAGAATGTCCAAGGTATCTTTCCAGTCTTGTTCTTCCTTTTTATATTTTAAATATTCAGTTTTAAATTCATCCAAAAGTGGTACCATTATAAAGAGGAGAAATTTTTCCCAAAACAACCACCCGAGTGTTTTTAAACAAAGAAAAGAAAGTTTCCCAAAAGATGCAAAGTCACCAAACAATCCAGATAGATTATTTCATTTAGTACTTTTTCTCTTCTTCCATTTCTTTTTCTGGGGTTGCTATTAAATCACAAAATTCCAATTATAGTATGTCTTTTGAAGTCTTATTAATGTTCAAATGGCTCTTTAAAATTCTAGGCAGTCTGTTCCTTATTTTCAATTTCTATTTCAGTTTTTTCCCTCTCTCTTCCCACTCACAGCAGAAGAAAAAATTTTCTTTAAATATTTAGAAATCCATATCCCTTTGGCATTAGCATAGTCTTTAGCATTTAGCATACCTTCAATGCGGGTTTCCGATTTCTCTCAAAGCTGTTCCATTTGGAAGGAGAGTGAAAAGAAAAAAAGTTTTCCCTTTGATGTCCATTCGCTGCTTACTCAGTCTGGGAGCAATGTGTCTTTAGTAGGTGTTAAATACCAGGATACTTTCACTGTTCCTTTGTCCCGGTCAGCAAAATCAGTTTCATTTCTTCACAAACCCCTCCAGCACATTCCTTTTCCCGGCTGGGCTCTTCTAAATGGCGGCCATAAAAAGACCGCCGTTCAGTTGCCGTCGGAGAGGGAGATTTAGCTGGCTAGGGAAGAGAGATGCGATGTCTCTCGTCCCTGCCAGAACCCCCCAGTCTTCACCACCTTCTACAAAGATGGCTTAGCCCCGAAGCCAAATGGCTCGAGACACTCAGGCAGTGAACACAGGCAGAACCCGTGCAGAGTCACGGAATCCTGCCTGCACTGAAGCACCACAAGCCGGAAGTCAAGTCCAGGAGCTGGGAATTCTTGCTGACCATTTGAATAACAAAAATTGATTTTAGGGTAGTTGCTAGATCAGAACTCTTCCTATTGTAAAAACAATATTCATGTTATTATATTCAATAGCAACAACAAATGTTTTTAAAATATATAATCCTTCACAAACCTACTAAACCTTAGGCCAACATCGATTCAAATCGAATGATCAATTATGCAAATGAGAGAGGCAACTACAATTGTTTCAGTCACTACTTAAACAAAGGTCATTATTCAAGTGATGAACTCAGGAATGAACTGAGAAAGGAAAATCATCTGGACTCCATTCAGGTTCTTTTAAAACTCCATCTTTGGATTTTACTCTCTTTCACAAAGTAAGGCAAAAAAGGGAAGCCATGGAAATCAAAATCATTCAGGAAATTAGACAGGTCCAAAAATAAGTGAAATACGAAGAAAAGGAGAGTGTTAGAATTGCACATGGAGGGAGTGCAACTCCATCACCCTGCATGACTTACGAAGGAGAAAGTATAGGAGGGCGTTTGAAAGGCCACATTTTAGGCGACACATATGTTTCAGTTATGACCACACCAACGAGATGGTCTCCAGGCCTGTAAAAGCTCCATGGATTGTACCCATCCTGGTCGAGCATTTCCTTCTCAGCTTCCCACAGACTGATGGAGACACCAGCAGCAGCAGCAGCAGAAGATGCAGGAGGTCCATCATTCATGGCATTAATCAATCCACTTGCTGTTTCTAACACAAATAACAGGAACAGTTGGAAAAATTCAAAGACTCTGAGAAGTGCCAGTGGCTTTCCTGATTTAAACAGAACCACTCAGTTTCATCTGCAAAGGAGAGAAAGGTACAATCAAGAGCAGAGCCTGCACCTGTCCCAAAACTTGGTCCCAGAGAGCTTCACCCAAGGAATTTATCCGTTTCTGATACAAGATCCTTTGCATGTGGCTTCAGTCTAATGCCTGCATCAAAGTCAAAAACTGGAGATATAGCATCACAGGTCTCAAAGGCCCAGATGGTCATAATTACAATGAGAAGCAACTTCTCCTCTTGGGATCCTGAACTTTTTCTGGGCTCCATCTGCAGAGGAGAGGCTGGAATAAACCATGTTAGTAAAACTTACAGATACACCCCTGGGATCATTGTTCTGTTGTGGTTGTGGTCCTTCCTTCCTGTCAGGGCAAGTCCAGAAAGTGATGCTGGGGAAGAGAATTCAGCACCCAGGGAATTGACTTCTGCTGTCTTTCAACATGGCCTCTTGTCTCCAGAGATTGCCAGGGAAGGTCACCCAGAGTTATGGAGTTTGGTGCCACTTCTAAGTTAATGCCATTTAACTCTACTGTTGCCTGTCTTCTAATGACAATCGGTACCCTTGAACTCTGCCCAAGGTTAAGAGTAGACCCTGTTTGGAATTCTGTTTTATGTCATAATCCCATATATTGATCTTAATTGCAGTCGGTTTTAAAATTGCTTGTACCAGAAATGAAATTTCATTTCCCATCTTTTCTAGCAATATTAATTTTGAGATTAAAGCTCATTAAGAAGCAGGAAAGTGACAACTGGTGGACTAGATCATTGGGTAAATAGGGAGAAAAATATAGAATGGATGGAATTTTTTATTTTTATTTTCTTGTCATTCCTGTGTTATCTTGCCATGTTCCTATAATACATCAAGATTCTTTATATTTTGATTTTTCTTATTTTTTTAAATAAAGAATGGACTGTAAGTTCTGCAGGTGCGATCTATCCATCCCTTCCTTCCTTCCTTCCTTCCTTCCTTCCTTCCTTCCTTCCTTCCT
>NW_020769801.1:33419-55866 GCF_900518735.1 Pseudonaja textilis | reverse complement strand
GCACAAGCAGCTGATTGTTGGTTGGATCGGTCTCCCGACAATCAGCTCCTTGTGCTAAATCAGGCTGTGTTGAAGCTGAAACAGGCTGTTTGCTGCAAGGAGGCAAATTGCTGGGAGGCAGAGGCCAAAGGATGAGGGTGGCCGGTGGGTGGGGCTTCGGCAGCATTTGCTGTTATAGGACGCACAGACATTTCCGCCCACTTTTCGGGGTGGAAAAAGTGTGTCTTATACTCAGAAAAATACGGTAATTAGCTACTTGAGAAATTTCTGAGATGCTTCTTGGTGGAGGTTAAGGATGGAAGTTTGGTGGTTTCAGTCACTGGCACTTTTTTTTGATGAATGGACCGATGGCCGAAAGTAAGAAAACAAGCAAAAGACTCAGCACTTGGGGCTCCTGGTAGCCCTCCTTAATTTTTTTCTCTCTCTGAAACCTACCTTTCATAAAAGTTAAGTTACTCAGATTTGTTCTTGATCTTTTCATCCATCCACTCAGTTTAAAGCTGGACGTCCCAGTAGCCTAAAAAGAAGATGGTTTTGTGGATTAAAAGGAGTTCAGGGTATTGATTCTTTCAGAGTCTTTCAAATCTGGAATGCAAGGTTTGTCTCCTTCAAATTTGGAGCGCAAGGTTTGTCACTTCCCTTGCACAAATTATTATGGCACTGTTTCAAGTTATCTGCAACTGGATGTGCATACGGATTATTTACAATCCGCTTCTAATTTCGATTTTTAAACTTGACATTAAAAGTTGTAGTCAAGTCAGTTATTTAGTCTTAGTAACTTCGGAGAGCTTCACTGACCCAGAATAGTCAGTCTTTCCTTTTGTTTTGAATACTTTTCAACTAACCAACGCTGAATTTTCTAGTAGAGCTCAAATGTCTCAATATAACCCAGCTGCAAAAGTGTCCCAGTGCTTTCTCCTGATAGCTAAATTAATCCAGTCTCACAATCAGAGAAATGTTTCTTTCCAAAGCTGTGAATTGGCAGGTAAGAAACCATGAGCACATTCCTTTTTTGATTTTTGTGGTCTGTGCTGAACAGAGATTAATATTGGTAGGCATAAAAATGCAGGGCTTCACTTTGAATTTCAAGAAATCTTATCAGAACTATACTGAAATAAACCTATGAGCACAGAAAATATTATTAATCTATATCTTAAAAGTATTTTCACCCCAGAACATTGTAAATATTTCTAGCAATATTTAATATTGCCCCAGTAATACAGTATTCACGTAAAGGTGTACTTTGGTGTCATTTCAAGGTGAGGTGAATTTGAATCTTGAAGAGAATAGATTGCCGCCTTTTTCACAAATTCCAGAATGTTCCAGTTGAAACCAAATTCTTTCTATAAAACAATTTCCATGCACGCTGGTCTTTAATTTGCATTAAGGAATTAGGCAGGGAGGTTGTTTTCTCCCAGTATATTGAAATGTAGTGTGAGGGTTTTTTTTTTATTTATTTTAAATTAGAAATACCGAAGCAGTTGTTTCTATTGGCTGAAGTGACAGGTTTTTAGGATTGCAAGCCATGGGGTGAACAGTAAAACGGACAGATGGTTTTGCATTTTGAATGCAACAATATTCCACCTCTGATTTGGCCTAGCAGGAAAAATTACAACTTTCAGTGTTTAGGCTTTCCTCCATAGCAAACATACAAATTAGTCGTCTTCGAAGCAGCCATTTTGTTGGCTGTTTAAAAAAACAAATCTCAGTAAAATGTAACCATGAATGCCAGATAGAAGCAGCCAGTCCCTACGTTTACAGATGCCCTTTGGTGAGGGAGCTTTATCCATCAGAAGTATTCTCAAGTTTACAGGCCCAAGTCAGCAGTATTATATGGCTGGTGCACCTGGAAACAAGGCAACAGAAGCGGTGATATGGGAACAAACGTACAGGAGCAGAACTGGATGTCCCTCTGTAGAAGTAGCTTTATCGATGACCCTTGTCTACAGCGATTCTCAGCCCAGGTCATGGTTCTCCCAAAGGTGCTTTTTTTTCCCCCTGGTTTTTCTTTGAAGACATTTTGCTTCTCATCCAAGGAGCTTCTTCAGCACCTTTGGGATTCAACGACCCTTCCGTAGCTGTGCCATTTCAATCTCCAGCAGCAGCTTCCTCGATGGGACGCTTCCCCCCATCAAGAGAAAAAAACGGCCTCTTCAAGTCTTCACTAATTTGTTGCTCCTAACCTGACCGACGGGCAACTTTGAAATGATTTGTCACTTGTCATGCTAATTGTATTTGCACTTTGGATTCTTATACCAAAAAAAAAAAAAAAAAATCAGCCGTTCGGTGAATTTGTAGCATGTTATAGTCTGGAACGTCTCATCTTAAAAATTAATCCCACCTTGGTTCATTTTGAGGCTGTATTTCATACTTTGATTTCCTCAAATAATTCCAAACTCTGAAATACGTTCACACTGTGGATTTCTCCTGCTGAAAATGCCAGATTTGATTGTTAACTTTTAACTTAAGAGGAGCAATATTTGTGACACTACCATGGGTTTCTTTTATTTTCCAAGTAAGATTCTCTTGATTTGCCTTTTGTTCATTACTCAGGAGTAGAAAAAGCAGTAAGGTAAGGCCGACAATGTCAAACTCTGGCATGTTGTCATTTTGTAAATCGGGAGTACTTCATGTGCTTTAAACAGTGTCAGTAGGCAGTAACTCCCTGGTTGAGTAGGTAAAAGTTTTCCTGCTGTTTTTGCCAACTGTTATCTAACTGTCATGCGTTCCGCTATTGTCCCAACACTTGACAGATAATTAAATTAATATTTGCATATTCCCATGCTGCAGTCACCAGTTTCTGAATTTCGGAGGGTCCGTCTATGCCACTCTGGGATTCCCTTTCTTTTCCGATTCCTATGAGTAACTTAAGTAATGGTGGACATCTGTCCTCATTGCCCACCAAAGCAAAGAAATCTGGCCTCCGTGTGTTGAATTGGGCAGGAGTATCTTGCTGTGAGTTAGGAGGAAGAAAATGGGAGTGTTAAGATCCTAAAAGCATAGGTATTTCACAATGGTGTGGAACGGGAGTCTCCAACCTTGGCAACTTTAAGACTCGTGGACTTCAACTCCCAGAACCGGCTGAGGAACTCTGGGAGTTGAAGTCCAGAAGTCTTAAAGTTGCCAAGGTTGGGGACCCCTGGTGTGGAATGTGGTAGGTTTGTTTTCCCACAAGGTCAGAAAACAAACCTTCATCCTCAACACACATATTTTTCAGGAGGAAATTTGCCTGTTATCTCGGCCCTCCTCTGATTTGTATTGGTTTCAATTTACAAAGCCTGGACCAGATTCCAAGTCCAATACAGGGATGTCACTTGAACAGACCAACAACACACATGTCACTGCTATTGTGGTGGAGGGCTCTCTTGAAAAATGGCCTCCTTTGGCCTTGAGGATATCTGACCATAAAACCAGGAACTGTACACTTCTGCAATCTCTGGTTCCTTCGTTACATGCTAAACGTAGTTACTATTTTGCCTAACAAAGCAAAGCAAGAGGAGAATAGCGATTGGGCTAAAGTTGTTGACTTTGATATATGGCACATTTTGAGTTTTTTCCTCCCCTCTCCCCAAAACACGGTGATGTTTGAAGACTTGAATATTCCTTTTACATAACGGTTTGAAGCACAGATATTGTGTAAGTAAAGATGGGATTCGTTCCAATGTGAACATGGATTTAATTTATATTGTTTTGTATGTCTTGTGTTAAACTATTGAAGCATTCAATAAAACATGAAGATTAACTAAATGATGCACTTTCATCTCAGTTCACTGTCTGACCAAAGCCAGTTCTCCTTTGTTCTAAGTTGCTTCTTGGTTCTAAGTTGCTTCTCTCCTTGACTAGTTTCTACCCATTGCTTCTTGTCCTGCGCTCAGGTGCTTTGGAGAATAGCTTGACTGCCTCTTCTTTGGGGCAGCCCCTGAGATATCGGAACACTGCTATCCTGTCTCCCCTGGTCCTTCTCTTCACTAGACTAGCCATGCCCAGTCCCTGCAACCGTTCATCATACTTTTAGCTTCGAGTCCCCTAATCATCTTGGTTGCTCTTCTCTGCACTCTTTCTAGAATCTCCTCTCAACACCCTTTTTTGTATTGTGTGATCAAACTTGGATGCCATACTCCAAGCGTGGCCTTACCAAGGCCTTATAAAGTACTATTAATACTTCACATGATCTTGATTTCTATCCTTCTGTTTATGCAGCCCAGAACTGTGTTGGCTTTTTTGGCAGCTGCAGCACACAGCTGGCTCATATTTAAATGGTTGTCCACTAGGGCTCCAAAGATCCCTCTCATAGTTACTACTATTGAGCGAGGTACCACATACACCTTGTGATGGGGAATCTATGGCACACGTGCCACAGATGGCATGCAGAGCCATTTGTGCTGGCACGCAAGCCCCAGTCCAACTTACCTGCTCTGCCCACACGTGCCCTCCCAGCCGGTTTTTGGCCCTTTTACACCCTCCTGGGGGCTCAAGGGAAGCCTCTGCACCCTTTGGAGGCCAAAAAACAGACCTTCCGGAAGTGCCGAAACTGGAAGTGCCAAAAATCAGCTGTGAGGTATACACATGTGCAGTGCAGGTAAGGGAGATGCGCGTGCATGCACGGGGGCGGGGCGCATTGCATTGTGGCTGCTGACACACATGCTATCACATGCTTTCGGCACACCACAACCAAAAGATTTGCCATGACTGACATATACTGTACCGGTGCACTTTATTTTTCTTGCCTATATGTAGCACCTTGCTTTTTTCACCATCGAATTGCATTTTGTTCAATAGCGCCCAGTGTTCAAGTCTGTCAAAATCCTTCTGTATCTTAAGTCCATCTTTGCTGGAGCGGAGACATTCTGCTGTATTGGAATGATAAAATCATCCCAACGCTTTCTCCTAAAGAACCAAGAGGACCACCTGGTCTCAGAAAAGATACATCTACAGTGACCGCCCGGCACCATTAGCAGCCAAACTGCAGTAACTTCAACATGCACCAGCGTTTGGATGTTGTACCAGGATTAACGAGACTGAATGTCAAGCCCAGAGATGAGACAATCCTTTAATTGGTTACAGCTAACGGACAGAATCTTGCCAAATGAAAGCTATAATCCTCTTAAGGGACTAGATATATCCCAGGAGATTCTAGGTAGTAGTTACTCCGAAGTTCCTCCTACCTCCCCCATCTAGCTTGGGACTGAGCATTTCCTTAATCCGGGCCTACTCCTGGGAGAGCTCTGGGTTGCCCGGTGTCTTCCTCTACTCTTGCGCAGTCCCATCACATCCAGTTCCCAATTTCATGTGGTTTCCAGGAGCAGGTTTGCTGAGGATCCTGTCGTCAAGGAGCTCCAACTGACGGGATCCAGGAGAAGGGCCTTCTCTGCTGTTGCTCCTGCCCTGTGGAATATCCTGTCCCCTTCCCCGAGGGTTTGTCCGCACCCTCCTATCCTTCCACAAGGGCCTGAAAACCTGGTTCTGCCAGTTGGTCTTGGGGAAAGGACATCACTGGAGAACCGGTAGCGGAAATTTTGAGTAATTCAGAGAAACAGCCAATCCCACCTCTGACTGGCCCCGCCCCCATCTATTCTCCGCCTCCCGAGTCCCAGCTGATGGGCTGGGTCTTCCTTGGTTGGAGAATGGAGCTGGAAAGCAGGTTAGTGGGGTGGGTAGGGAAGGGAAGGGGGATTTTGGAGTATCCTCCCCTGCCGCGCCCACCGAGCCACACCCATAGGACTGGTAGTAACATTTTTTGAATTCCACGACTCAAAAATTGGGCGAGGTGGTTGGGTGAGGTGGTTGTCGGGCAAATTAGCTGACCTCCACCTCCGCTTTGTATTTCTTGCTCCCCGCTCCCCACGTCCTTTAAATTGCATATTATTGTATTTCCATTGTTTTATTGTTTTATTCCTTTGCTATTGCTATGTTTACATTTTTAAAACAATTCCCCCCCACACACCTCCAGGTTTTATTGTCCATAGTAGCCCCACAGCGAGTTGGGTGGCAAATAAATTTAACTAATAAGTAATAAAGAAGTGGAAGGAGAGGCTTCCTGAAAACCATTACGGTGGTCCTCGACTTACGACCACAACTGAACCCCAAATCTGTGTTCCTAAGCGACATGGTTATTACGTGAGTTTCGCCTTGTTTTATGACCTTTTCTTGCCATGGATGTTCAGTGGATCACTGCATGTGTTAACTGAGTAACCTGTTTGTTAAGTGAATTGGGATTTCCTCCTCGACTCTGCTTTTCAGAAGGTCACAAAAGGGAACCCTGGGACACAACAACCGTCATAAATACGAGCCAGTTGCTAAGTGTCTGAATTTTGATTACATAACCATGGGGAGATGCTGCAACAGTCATAAATGTGACAAATAGTCATTTTTTCCCCAGTGCCGTTGTAACTTTGAATGGACACTAAATAAACTTGTAAGTCGAAGATTACCTATCCACTTAGTGATGTCATTTTTTTTATAGTCAAGGTTTTTTTTTAATTTATATATAACTATTTTGAATACAGGGGACATGGTGGCTCAGCAGCTAAGACGCTGAGCTTGTTGATCAGAAAGGTCAGCAGCTCGGCGGTTCGAACCCCTAGCACCGCGTAAACGAGTGAACTCCCGTTCCTTGTCCCAGCTTCTACAACCTAGCAGTTCGAAAGCATGTCAAAATGCAAGTAGGAAAATAGGGACCCCTTTGGTGGGAAGGGAACTGCGTTCCGTGCGCCTTAGGCATTTAGTCATGCTGGCCACATGACCACGGAGATGTCTTCGGACAGCGCTGGCTCTTCGGCTTTGCAACGGAGATGAGCACCACCCCCGAGAGCCAGAAACGACTGGCACGGATGTGCAAGAGGTACCTTTATCTTATTCTGAATACAGTGTATTGTCCGGGCATAACATTTTACAAAAGAAAAGGGGAAAAAAAGAAATAGTAGCATATATACTGATAATAATAGTAATAGTACAACAAAATGATTCTAACCATATTTATAATTATATTAGCTTATTTGTAATCTATTAATTAGCATACTTATAGTTATAAACTATGTTCATGTTTTACTTGAACATAACAATGCTCTTTCTTCATCTAATTTCTACTTCTTATCTCCAACCATTGATAAAACCTATTCCACG
Source organism: Pseudonaja textilis (assembly GCF_900518735.1). Next base: position 48,744 of record NW_020769801.1, on the reverse strand, counting down.
TTAAGTAATACTGTATATCACCTTTATCTTCTATTTTCAATGTCAACATATCCATCTCTGCACAATCCAATATTTTCTGAATTATATTTTCATCTGATGGGCTCTTCTCATTTTTCCAATATTGTGCAAATACAATTCTAGCTGCGGTCAGTACATGTAATATTAAATATAAGGCTTTCTCGTGTGGTGTCTTTTTTTAACAGCTCCCAAATAGTTGTACTGTTGCTTTCTTTCTCTCTTTTGCAGTCTTTTGATTAAACCCACTGTTTAATCAGTTCTGATTCAGCTTAGCCTTTTTGGGAGGATCAGATGCTTGCTGCCATCTGCTGATGAATTTGCTTAATTAAGCTTTCCATCATTCTAAAAAGGGCTAAACATTTTTGGCTATTCGATTGAGTTAGATCAATGGCAGAAATTATGGGATAGAAATGATAAATCAACAATGCAATCTTTATGAAATGTTTTATAGATGGCATTTTCCACCTTCAAGGTTAGCAAAAGATGCTTAAGGATAAATCTGCAAAACATTGGAAATGCCACCAGATAATCTGGCTCATACTATTCTATGTGGTGGACATGTCAAAAAGCAAAAAAATATTGGACAAAAATGCATACATGGCTTGAAAAAAAATGATAAAACAACATATAGATTTGAAACAGGCATTTTTGCTGGGCATTTTTACCAGACAGGTATAACAAAGGGAATGAATATCTGATTTTACATGTATTGACTGCAGTGAGAATAGTATTTGCACAACAGTGGAAAAGCGAAGAGATCCCAACAGATGAAGATGTGATTAGAAAAATATTAGAATGTGCAGAAATGGATAAGCTAACATTTACAATTAAGGAAAAGGAAGAAACTGAATATTTTTTGACTTGGGATTTATTTTATCAATGATTAGCTGACAAAAACAGGAGCTAGAAACAGGGAAATATATGAAAGGATTAGTGATATAAGGATGATACGTTAACTTGGTTAAACAAATAGTATAATTATTATGGTTATTAATATTAATATAATTAATATTAATGCAATGAATATAGCTGTAAATACTGTGATTATTATTTCCTAAAATGATTTGTACCCAGACAACACACTGTTCAATTGAAATTGGAATGTTTTTATGTTATAAAAATAAAATAAAAACTTATTACAAAAAAGTAAAAAACAGTATTTGCCTTTGAAGCATGCATTTGGACATCAACGAATTCCTTAGTCCCACAATTGCCTCTGAACTGCTAGTTGAACTTGTGATACTGTATTTGATTTGGCTGCCAGAAATCATAAGAGATGACCCTATTAAATTAGGAGGGATATTAAATCACTTCTTAAATTCTTCAGTGTCCCATAAGTTACATCACAGCAAGACATTGCTGTTTATACATAACCACGATACCCCCACCCCCACCCAAGAAGACAAAATCACTGCAACTAACTGGATTTAGATTCTCCAACAATGATCCAATCAGTGATCTACTAGCAGGTAAATCAACAAGGTTGAAAGGAGGTTTGGTATTTTTGGATATTAATTAAAACCAGTTGAGCAACACAATCTGTTTTGACTGCCTTGGTAATCTCACCATTCTTCAAATTTCTTTGATTAGCCGTTATGCTACACTGACTTTCTCTTTGAAGCAATATTAAAGTGTATATGGAGAGGAATAGCTCACAGGGGTTATTCCCACCTTTCTCTTAGATTTACAGGGAAATTCAAGATCTTTTGGGCATAAATTTATCAATGTACTAGCCGATAACCCGGCGTTGCCCAGGTATTTATTTATCCCAATCCTGTATTAGGAAAATCCTGTAGTCGTGACTCACACTGTTGTACTGTCTGTTGCACAATTCTTCTATTCCTCCACAAGAGGCAGCCCTGTGAAGCTGTTACCATGGCAGAAGCCATTTTAAGGCACACACACCCCCACACCCGGGGTGTTAGTGTGTTAGTTAATGTGGTGTTTTACCCTCCACATTATTTGTTTCCAGAGGGCACATCTGTCAACTCATAAAACATTTTGTATACACATTTTATAATTGACAACAGAAAGAAGTGGGGTGGAGTTTCAAAGAGAAGGCAGCAGTGTGGAATCGAAAGTACATTCCATTCATATTTTCTTCAGAGACTGATTATTTGACTGAAGCTTCTGCTGCAAAAAAAAAAATCTAATTGGAGAGCATGATTGATGACTCTTGTCTATGAACGTTTTTCATTGGATGATACACCCAGAGGGGTGGGGGGAGAAAGCAGGATCAAGGGTGACAGTGAATTATATATTTCAGAGTTGGCTATGCCCAGGTTAATGCCAGACGTAGAATGTTAACTTCGAATAAATCTTTTTTAGTTTTGGGAGTGTGGCTCTAGGCTCATGATTTAATTGGAGTAACTGCCAGAATCCTGACAAAATCATATGTGTACCAAGTTTGGTTGAAATTGCTCAAGGTGTTCCAGAGGTATATAATAATATATAATAATATCATATCATATCATATATCATATATCATATCATATATCATATAATATCATGTCATATCATAGATATCATATATCACATACCATACCATACCATATCATACCATACCATATTATGGTACAATACAATTAATATAATATAATATAATATGATATGATATATGATATAATACTATACAATACTATACAATATAATATATATATAAAGAAGAGGAGGAGGAGGAGGAGGAGGAGGAGAAAAAGAAGAGGAAGAAGAAAAAATAATATTTCTCCTTGGATTCATTGTCTCGGTAGGACAACGTATGAATACACTGGAATGGTTTAGAATAGGTGTGTCAAACTCCATTGAGGCCTGCATCAGGGATGTGGTTGACCTTGGAGGGGGCAGGTGGGCGTGGCTGACTGGGTGAGTGTGGCCAACTGGGTGGGCATGACCAATTGGGGTAGGTGTGGCCAGCTTGAAGCCACTCCCCAAACTGCCAGCATGTTTCCTCTTCGCATTGGGTGGACTGGGGCAGCCCAGGGGCCAGATCCCACTACATTGTGGGCTTTGAGTTTGACGCCCCTGGTTTAGAAGGAACCAGGTTGTGCTGAATTGTGCAGCTTTTTTTATTTTCATCCCCCCCACCCCCAGTAAGAAATTCAAAAACATTGTGCCTTGCCTGGATCGTTTCGGTTTCCACCCCGGCCTTTTGTTTCTCTGCATGACTTCACTGCCTTTTTTATCCTAGGCACTTCAGAAGAAGCTTCCTTTTACCGACTCAAAGCTATTATTAGGTTAGCAAGCCATGGTTGGGTAAGGCCAGAACGACTGAGTTCACTCCAGGGATGGGCTTCAAAAATTTCAGCAGCCGGTTCTCTGCCGGGTGGCTGGGTGGGCGTGGCCACGGTAGGCATGGCCTAGTCAGTCTCCTGTACCACGCCCACCCAGCCACTGGGCAGAGAACCCATTGCTGGAATTTTTGCAGCCCACCCCTGCCCGGATGTAGCCTCTGGAACCTGAAACAGTTTTCTATTCCTGAAGACTGTGTAAGGGATGAGGAATACTGGCTACCTCGATTAGTAACCTGGTTGTTAAGTGAATCTGGCCTCCCCTTTGACTTCGCTTGTCGGAAGGTCGCAAAAGGGGACCACGTGATCTTGGGACACAGCAACCATCGTAAGTATGAACCAGTTGACTAGCCTCTGAATTTTGATCACATGATCCCGGGAATGCTACAATGGTCGTAACTCTGAAAAACGGACCTAAGTCACTGTTGTCAGTGCCATTGTAACTTTGATCGGTCACTATAGGAACCAGGGACGGGCTGCTACCAGTTCGACCCGGTTCAGACGAGCCCGTAGCTATTTTTATGGCCGGTTCAGTGTACTTGCAATTCTCACGCCTGGCTGGCCCCACCCACCCTGCCCCACTACTTTCAGAGTCTCCACGGCAGGGATGGAATTCTACCGGTTCAGACCGGTTCTATAGAACTGGTTGTTATGATTCTGCACAGTTTGGAAAACCAGCAAATTGTGCCCCTGGCTGGCCCCGCCCCTCTCCGCCCTCCCCTCCACTCCCCACCCAGTCAATCCTTATCGTGCATGTGCAACATTGCGTGCATGTCCAACATCATCTGACTGTGTTCTTCCCCACCCAGTCACTCCTTAAGGTATTTCCTTTTTTCTCTCCCTCCTGACAATCAGCTGTTGTTCCTATGATCAGCTGTGCCAGGATTCCCCTCACTTACTTACTGCTTTGCCCAGGAGGCTTCCCTGAGGCCCAGAAGGCCCAAGAAATGGATGGGTTCCTGCAAAAAAAGCCACGCCCACCCAGTCACATGGCCATGCCCACCTAGCCATTCCCACCTAGCGACGCCCACAGAACTGGGCGTCCCACCCCTGCTCCACGTGGCATGTTTTCGATGCGATGTAAATGCAGGGTCCACATGGAGGGCAAAAAGCGGGCCTCCTGGAGGCTCTGGAAGGCCAGAAACAGGCCCATTTCTGGCCTCCAGAGCCTGGGAAGGCTGTTTTCACCCTCCCAGAGGCTTGAGGAAAGCCTCTGGAGCCCAGGAGGGTGAAAACAGCCCCACCATTGTGGTGCAGGAGGCCGACTAGGCCACACCCACCATGGCCACACCCACCCAGCAACTAGGCAGAGGACCCATTGCTAATTTTTTTTAAATAATGAGTTTCATTGAAAATTAGGTTTTAAAAACATTGAATGTGGTGATCTTTTTGACACATATCTCAGTCTTTACATTGTTATATGAACAAAATATCATCAAACAATATAAACATTTGTATACATACATACATACATATACATATACATATACATATACATACATACATACATACATACATATATATATATATATATATATATATATATATATATATATATATATGGCATTCACATTTGTTCGGGTATTTTCCCACATCATTGTAGTTGTGCTTTTAAAGTTGTAGCAACATTTTGGCAGAATCTCATCTGCCATCATCAGGCTTTTACTGGCCAATGATGTGGGAAAATACCCGAACAAAGCTGAATGCCATACATGTAAGTACCCGCGAAAACTTAAGAATATATATATATATATATATATATATATATATATGTATATGTATATGTATATGTATATGTATATGTATATGTATACACATACACACACACACACACACACACACACACACACACATTGTAATCTTTGTATCAATTTCTATCTTAGACATTATGTTGCAATATAATATCTTCTTAAATTCTATTTCACATTTTTAACTTCCTTTCATATCCCTTTCATAAAAAAAATTTCCCATATTGCATAGAATTCTGAAGTATCTCATTTCTTCAGTTCTAACGTCATACTATCTAACTCAGTGCACTGAAAAAAAATTTCTATTATTGCTTCATCATTTGTTGTTCTTTTTAACTTCCATTTTTGGGCAATTAATAATCTTGTAGTTGTAACAACATGAATGATTAGGTATATATCTGCTTTTTTAAAATTCTCGTTTATTATTCCCAATAAAAACATTTATGGTGTATAATTTATTTTTAGATCCAACATTTCTTTTAACCATTGCCATATTTTGTGCCAAAGTCCCTGTATTTTCTTGCACTCCCACCACATATGATAATAGGTGCCCGTTCTTTCAAAGATTTCCAGCATACAGGTGATTGAGAGCTATACATTTTGGCTAACCTGGTAGGTGGGAGATGCCATCTGTAAAACATCTTAAACAGGGTTTCTTTGTAGGATGTGGCTAATGTAATCTTTTTATCCCAATCCCAAAATTGCTGCCATTGATCCAAATTTATGTTATGGCTGAAATTTCTAGCCCAAGTTAACATTGGTTCTTTAACCTGCTCCTCATACATTTTATAATCTAGTAAATAGTTGTACAGTTTCTTTATTGGTTTCTTCTCAGATCTTAAAAATATTTTATCTAATATTGTATCTTGACAACTTATTCCCCATTTTTTTTCTAAAATTTTTGAAGCCCATCCCTGATATGAACCGTTGTAAGGTTTTGTTGAGGTGGGGCACAACCCTACAGATGTATTATTCTCAGAACCTGCAGATGAATTCACTCCCAGGGGATTGGGTAATTAGATCTATGGATCCAGCCTGGATCTGTTGTGTATTGAGAGGCGAAGTGAATCACCCATCGAAATCGTGCTGTCCTCATTTTACTTTGGCAAGAAGATTTCGTTTTTTACCCTGAAAGCAATTCCACAGATCTGACTCATCTTCTTTTAGCCAGAAATCACATGTGCAGTGAAGGCAAATGGAAATTCCTGCCTGCTTGGAAAAACAACAACAACCTTTAATCCTGGCTCTGAACCACATTTTGCCTGCTGGAAGCAAAATTGCAGAATTTTCTCCTGAAGGAACAGATAATACTTCAAGGAATTATCTTTTTGCCATTAATTCAGCATATACCTATCATCAGCCACAACGCTGTGCACTGTTCCATCGGTTCATTAATATCTGTATAACTCATTATTGGTTTTGCATTTTAATAAACAAGGTTTTTTTTTAATAAAAGGAACTTGTTTTCCTGTTAATGGTACATGTTTCCTTTATTAACATACTATATTAGCAACCAAGGATGATGCAAGAGGATTTTGCTAGCCTAAATTAATCCACAAAAAAGGGGGAGAATACGGTGGCTCAGACACTAAGCTTGTCAATCAGAAAGTTCAGCATTTCTGTAGTTCGAATCCCAAGCGCCGTGTAACGGAGTGAGCTCCCGTGACTTGTCCCAGCTTCTGCCTAGCAACCTAGCAGTTCGAAAGCAGGTAAAAATGCAAGTAGAAAAATAGAGACCATGTTTGGTGGGAAGGAAACAGCATTCTGTGCATCTTCAGTGTTTAGTCATGCCAGCCACATGATCACAGAGACGTCTTCAGACAGCTCTGGCCCTTTGACTTTGAACAGAGATGAGCACCGCCCCCTAGAGCCAGAAACGACTAGCATGTATGTGCGAGGGGAACCTTTACCTTTTTAATCCACCAACAAACAAACAAACAAAAAACACGATAAAACTTGTAAAAAAAAAGCAGATGTTTTGCTTGCACAAGCAAGTCGTTTCTTGTGCTATGCAAGTGAGAATGACATGTGGCAAGAATGACATGTGGTAAGTCTTCCAAGCAGAATAACAGAACTAGAAGGGACCTTGGAGTTCTTCTAGTCCAACCAGGCAGAAAACCCTACACCATTTCAGACAAATGATTGTCCAATACTTCTTAAAAACCTCCAGTGTTGGAGCATTCACAACTTCTGGAGGCCAGTTGTTCCACTGGTTAATTGTTCTAACTAATGGGAAATTTCTCCTTAGTTCTAAGTTGTTTCTCTCCTTGATTAGTTTCTACCCTTTGTTTCTTGCCCTGCCTTCAGGTGCTTTGACTCCCTCTTCTTTGTGGCAGCCCCTTAGACATCGAAACACTGTTCTCATGTCACCCCCTGGTTCTTTTTTTCATTAGACTAGACATACTCAGTTCCTTCAAATGTTCTTCGTAAGTTTTAGCCTCCAGTGTCCTAATCATCTTAGTTGCTCTTCTCTGCACTCTTTCTAGAGTCTCAACATCTTTTTTTTTATATACTGTGGCAACCAAAACTGGATGCAGTACTCTAGGTGTGGTCTTACTACGGCATTATAAAGTGGTATTAACACTTGTGTGAACTTGATTTCTATCCTTCTCTTAATGCAGCCTAGAACTGTGTTGGCTTTTTTGGCAGCTGCTGCAATGGCTGGCTTGTGTTTAAGTGTTTAGCCCACTAGGACTCCAAGTTCCCTCTCACAGTTACTGCCATCGAGCTGAGTGCTTAACTGTTTCACACCGATAAGAGAAAATATTGCCCGACAGAGGACTCTACTATCTGCATCTACTATGTACTCTGTGAATTGTTAGGGAGGGAATTTCTTCACCTTCTTTCTCTCACACACAATACCAGGATTGAATTGCCTCTGGAATCGGCTTCCACACCAACAATAGCCACTGACTGCAAGTAGCTCTTCAAGATTGCAGGCCTGACTTTTTCTTAATTCTGGCTGGAGACTGTATGAAGAAAATCCCAGATTCAAAGTATGCACCTTCTCGGGGATATGCCCTCCTTCCTAAGTGCACGAGAGTTTGGTCAAGTCACAGTTTCTCTCTCTCGAAATATTGCATTTCTATTCTTCTTCTTCTTCTTCTTCTTCTAGTCTCACTGTAACCCAAAGGGGTAGCCTTGACCGGTTCTCCAAAGCCTCACCTATAAATTATTTCATGCTTGAAAGAGAAGAACCATAGCTTGTAAAACCTAATTTAAACCTTAGTTTCATGCATTATAGAATTTTTTTGTTTGCGGGAATGTATCACTGATTTGTTTGTGGGAAAGTGTAACTGATATTTACAAAATGCAGCTAGAGCAATAGATCTCATGTACAACTTGGCTTAGCAATTTGGTTTGTAACAGCCCAAGTTAGAACCATCTTTATAACACCACGGACAAATGATCATTTGCTCCAAATTGTCCTAAACGTCACAACTGATCCTTCATCCAAACTGACAGCAAGTTCCTGGTATTTGCTTTCAAGTAATCCTACTAGCAATTGTAGCCTGATGCATTCCATACTTATTTTCCAATGAGCCTTGCTACTTGTAGCATTTGTTTGGGATACTCTCAGCTACACAAATTGAGAATTTCTGCCTGTGAATTGTAAAGCCCACTTGGGGGGCCGATAATCCTAAAGCCAACATTATAAAAGTATAAAACCAAACCTTATTTTGATTCGATATGAGTGACCAAATTTACTTTACTTTGAAGGAAGTTCTCTGGCCTCTGGGTTTTACTTCCAAAAAGTGAATTTATTTATTTGATATAGGTACTGGTCCAAATCCCAGATAATTCTGGGTTGGACAAATATAACTCTAGCTATATTTCCTCCCTCCCAGGGAGTTTAGGACTATGCTCCTGCCAATGAATTCTAAATTGCAGGAGACAATGGTGGCTCTTTAACCTTTAGTCCACCAATAGCAGCCTCTTAAATCCCCCTTCAAGATAGAGCATTTAAAGAACGTCTCCTTCCTCAGATAGAAGCAGCAAAACAGCCTTTGACCGGCATACTATTGTCCATTGTTTTAGTAAAAGGAGTGACTTCTATCTTGTCAGCTGAGTCTTAAAAAGTGTAAATTCCCCTGGTGCTTATAGAGCCAAACATGGAAACAGAGGTGGAAAAGAAGAAGAAAAAGAAGAAAAAGAAAGGACATAAACACTCACACAAAAGCAAATATATATGTGAGTATTACCTTGATTTCTTTTTTAAAAAAATATTTATTATTATGCAATTTCCTTTGTTATATATACATTTTCCATATCCACAATGATAGTGTACTGTCTGGGTACAATCTCTTTTAAGTACAAGTAACAAACCTTATACACACATTAATTATAACCATTATTTCTCTACATCTATTCACCATAATCTTCGCTTATCCATTATTTAATTAAACACTCTGTTCAGTTTTATCATATAATTAGTTAATATCAAACCTTATATATATCATATCACATCACCATTATCCTCCAAGTCTAATAATCATATTTCCTTATCCCATTTATTGAACATTCATTATTTAATTACACGCTTCATTTTTATTTACATAGCCTCCTTAATTTTAAATTTCTAACTTCTGCTTCTATTTTCTAACCATTGATAAAATAGTTCCCAAGTTAAAAAGTACTCTGTTTCCTCCTTATCCTTCATATTCAATCTGTCCATTTCAGCACATTCTAATATTGTCTCTATTACATTTTCTTCTGCAGGTATTATTTTCATTTTTCCAATTTTGTGCATACACAATTCTCGCTGCTGTTATCACATGTAAAATTAAATATGTATTTCTTTTATTATATTTTTTCCGGTAGAATACCCAACAGAAGCACATTTCTGGTTTTAAGTCGGTTTGTTGTTTTGCCATTCCTTCTAGCCACTTTTTCATTTTTAACCAATATTTTCTTTTTAATAACAGGGAATATTTCCTTCTTATCTTTAGTATATGGGGTTGGCTTGAGAGGGAGTTGCTAAAACATCGCTCTCAACCTTTGTTAGAATATCAAGATTTACTCTACATCCTTCTCCATTTGATGGGAACTGCTGTAGAAAATCAAATGCGGGTTTTCATAGGTCTTTTCCAAAGGTGGTATTCAGCCGGTTCTGACCAGTTTTGGAGAACTGGTAGTGAAAATTTTGAGGAGTTCAGAGATCCAGCAAATCCCACCTCTGACTGGCCTCACCCCCATCTATTCTCTGCCTCCCAAGTCTCAGCTGATTGGCTGGGTTTTCTTTGGTTGCCCTGCAGAGGAGAACGGAGCTGGAAAGCAGGTTAGTGGGGTGGGGAGGGAATGGGGATTTTGCAGTAACCTTCCCCTGCCACGCCCACAGAACCGGTAGTAAATAAAATACGAATTCCACCACTGGTCTTTTCCAACATATCTTGGAGTTTGCTTATGGACAATCCTCAGTACAGTTTTTAGACAAGTTTAATTAGATTTCTGTATATCTCAGAACACTTTTATGCCCCGTTCCGAGGAATGGGCAGAATAAACTGCACAACCAGTGCTGCTATCCTGAAGTCACCATTCTTAAATCTGAATGACTCAGCAGATGCCATTATTATATAGATATGAGGAGGATGTATCCATGTTTCCCACCAAAGAAGACTGACTCTTATATTAATTTTTGCTCCAAAAGATGAATTAGGGCTTATTTTCCAGGTTAGGTTTTTTGGGGGAACTACGGTACTAAGTGCATCTGTATGGCTGATAATCTTAAATGGGGCTTATTTTGAGGGTAGGGCTTATGTTATGAGCATCCTGAAAAATCATGCTAGGGCTTATTTTCTGGTTAGGGCTTATTTTGGGGGGGAATATAGAACTATCTATCTATCTATCTATCTATCTATCTATCTATCTATCTAATCTATCTATCATCTCCAGGCTTAAAATAATCTGTGGTTGAGAGTCACCGTAGTTTAAGTGCTAAAAATTAGTCAAGGATAAGTGGTAGCCCAGCCATAATAAAACCAGAGTGTTCCAACTATAGGCAATTGCCTGCCTCATTCAGTAATAAGGAACTAAGCAACTAAGATGATTAAAGGCCTGGAGACTAAAACGTATGAAAAAGGGGGGAAAATGGCCCTTTCGTATGTTCTGGAAGTGTGAAAACAGGCAGGTTTCCGGCTTCTGAAGGGCCTCCGGAGCGCAGGGGAGGCCATTTTCGCCTTCCCAGAGGCTCGAGGAAAGCCACTGGAGCCTGGGGAAGGTGAAAACACCCCCCACCCTGCCGTGGTGCAGAAGGCCAACTAGGCCACGCCCACCATGGCCACGACTACCCAGCCACCGGGCAGAGAAACCCTTGCTGAAATTTTGGAAGCCCAGCCCCGGGAGCAAGTTCATGTCTTTCCAGTGCCATCGTAACTGAACGGTTGCTGAACCGACGGGCTGCAGCCCTGAGGTTGCTCATCTTGTAGGAAGGCACTCCTTATCTTCCCCTCGGGTGCAGCAGCTGTCTTTCAGCCAGATGATATAAAAGGATATTTGCCACTTTTGTCACTGGGTTGGGGCTTCTTAAGTTTCTTTGTTTCTGCCCCCCAAACCAAGAATAACATGCGGCAATTCTTCCCAACGGAGTTCTGTATCGTTTCGCAGCCATTTTGCCCGACTGAGAACTCTGCTATCTGCCTTGCCATGCATTCTGTAAACTGTTAAGGAGAGGTCTGTCATCTCCCTCTTTCTCCTGCCTAACATCTGGGCTGAGTTGCCTCTTAATCCTCTGGAATATAATCCCTTCCTCCCGGGGATCCACCTGGTTGCATTCTATCATTCTTTCAGATCCAGTCATTGCATCCAGCACCTTTCTAAAAATTTCCAGTGTTGGAGCATTCACAGCCTTTAGAATAGAGCAGAACAGAATAAAGAGAGTTGGAAGGGTCCTTGAAGGTCTTCTAGTCCAACCCCCTGCTTAGGCAGGAAACTCTATACCACTTCAGACAAATAATTATCCAACATCTTTTTCAAAAACTTCCAGGGTTGGAGCATTTACAACTTCTGGAGGCAAGTTGTTGCATTGATTCATTGTTCTGTCAGGAAATTTCTCCTTAGTTCTAGGTTGCTTCTCTCCTTGATTAGTTTCCATCTGTTGCTTTCTACCCTCAGGTGCTTTGGAGAATAGCTTCACTTCCTCTTCTTTGGGGCAGCCCCTGAGATATTAGAAAGCTGCTATCATGTCTCCCCAATCCTTCTTTTCATCAGACTAGACATATCCAGTTCCAGCAACCATTCTTCATATGTTTTAGCTTCCAGTCCTCTAATCCAGGGGTCCCCAGCCACCGGGCCCCGGACCGCTACCGGTCCGTGGAACAATTTCTACTGGGCCGCCGGTTTGCTGGGCGCCGCCATCTTGTTTTGATGAAAAAGTGCTTCCGGTGAGCTTTTCCAGGTAGGAAGCGGCGTTTGGGTGCTGAAAGAATCCTCGCGCCTTAGTTTCATGGGGGGGGGGGCGGCTTTGAACAAAACTAAGGCGCGAGGATTCTTTCAGCACCCAAGGCAAGGCGAGCCGAGCGACCGTCCCAAAGCCATCGCGAAGCCCATCGACACAGGTACAAAGGAGGAGTTGAAGGTGGCGGGTAGAAATGGGGGACGGCTGGCTGGCCGGTCGCTTGGTTCGCCTTGCCATGCGTGCTGATGCTGGTACCGGGCCGCGGATGATTTTGTGATGCCAGTACCGGGCTGCGGCACAAAAAAGGTTGTGGGCCACTGCATCTAATCCTCTTTGTTGCTCTTCTCTGCACTTTCTAGAGTCTCAACATCTTTTTTTTTAACATGGTGGCGTATGGATCCACTTCCATTGAACGCAACAATTCCGCTAAAGATTGCATTCAGATGTGCTCATGTGACTCTCTTCAACCTGAAGTACAGATTAAAGCCATGCGTGCTGCTTTGCATAACCTAGGCTTCTCTGCAGACCCTGCAGCCTGTCTCTTGTTGGGTTCTCGTGTTTTAGCACTGGAGGTGGTAGAGTACCTGGTGCTTCCTTGCCCAATTCTTTCCGCTTTGGTTTTTAACCAAGAAAATGTTGCCTTTCGCTGCTTCTCTATGCCTGCGATGTGCCTCCTATTGCCGGTCGTGTGGCTCTTGGCCCAGGGGGCCTGTGAACCAGGCTGACGCCCAGCCTCCCTTGCTTGGCCTTGAGGGTCTCTCTTCCATTATCTAGCTTGAAAATATACCAGCCTGTTCCCCCCTTGTACCCTTTTTGCACTGCAACAACTTCCTTCGGCAACAGTATTCGCCCATTAGTATTCTTCCAGAGACGCAAAGGCAAATACTGGTCTTTCCTGGAGGCAGTGGCATCTGCAGGGAGTGCCAAAATCTATAAAGGAATGCATGTGTGTGTGTGTGCATCATTGTTTGAAGCCACAGCCTGTTTGTACAGGCAAAAACCCTCCTGTACATGTATAAAAACAATGGGGTGGGGTGGGAAGAGCTTTGTTTGCAAAGCAATGCCTCTTATCTTGCAGATTTTGACACCTTCCAGTACCTGATAGAAGGCATATCAGTGGGTATCTAACAGGAAGGCCCTTTCATTTCTCTCTCGTGTTTTTTTTTTCGGGGGGGGGGGGGGGGGGGGGGGGGGGGGGGGCGTGGCGTTGCAATTTCCAGCGCTGAATGGACACAACTGCATTTGTGGATTTTCTTTTTTCTTTTCTTGCAACCACATCTCACACAAAGCTCTTAGGCAACATACTGTATTGGCTGTATAAACCTTGTCTTTTTAACCCTCTTTTTCTTTCGTGCATTTAGTTTGCAAGAGCAAAATACTCAGAATATAATTCTTTTATTGGCCAAGTGTGATTGAACACGCAAGGAATTTGTCTTGGTGCAAATGCTCTCAAATAACATTAAATTAACAGAATCATTAAACAACCTTAGGCATGCCGCGCGATAATGAAATGCAGGCTTATGTTTAAAAATATTTGTTTAAAAAATAAAATAAAATAAAATAAAATAAAATAAAATAAAAACACGCCACCAAACGCTCAGCAAATCGCGCGTCCCCGGACCACCTGTTTCCCCTCCCCACCAGCGCATGCGCACCGGGCTCCCGAGTCGCCTGGGCTACTTTTTCCCTCTTCCCCCCTCCCCTCCCGCTTTCTTCTTCCCCAGAGCCCCGCCCTCTTCCTCGCATCCCAGCCCAGGGGCTGTCTACACCGGTGCCTGACTGAATGAGTCGGCTCCCTCCGCTCGTTTTCCGCCTTGTCTTTCCCCCCACTCCGGCGGAGCGATTTCCCTCCCCTTTTGATCAGCTCAGGAGTTCCCGGCAAGGGCGGCGAGGCCCCTCGGGCGGCGCGTAAAAAACAGGATTCAATCCGGCGCGGCTCGGGGCAGCCCACCTTTCCCCGTCGTTGGCTGTGGGAGGGAGGGAAAGGGTGGGGGGGGGTCTTGGCCCGCTGGCAAGCGCGCGGCGTCTCCTTCACTTCGCCCTCCAGCGCGGCCTTCGAGTGGGAGCGGCAGCGGTGCGAGAGAGAGAGAGTGAGAGAGAGAAAGGCTCCCTCCTCGCCCCTTCCCTGCCCAGACAGGTAGGAGGCCGGCAAGGGTAGCCGGGCCTCGCCGTTGCCACGGCAACGGCGCGGGGAGGGGGGGGGCCCTTCTCGCGGGGCTCGTGGCATTTCGCGGCGCGGCGGTGACGACGGCGGCGGCTTTGCCCCCCCCCCCCAACCCCGAAGAAGACTCTCCGGCCCCTCCTGAAAACCAGCCCTCCGGAGTGGGCCAGGCCGACCCCCCCCCCCTTCCCGGACTTCCACGCCCTGGGGTGGGTGGGCAGCCGGGGTGGCCCGGTCTCTGACCCCGCGGAGCAGGCCGCGCCTCACAAAGCCTCGGGGGCGGCGGCGGCGGGGGGGGGGGAGTGGAAGGAGAGACTCCGGGGAGACCCTCCGGGGAACGAACGGGCCTGGGGGTGGAGGGCAAAGCGAGGCGGTTCCCTGGGGCGTTGCCTGGCGGGGCTGCCTCGTGGCTGCCCTCGTGGGTGGCGGAAGGAAAGGGGGACGGGGGCTCCCGCCTCTATTTCGGGTTGGGGGGCGGCAGGCAGGATCTCGGGGGGGTTGGGATATTGGGAACCTCCACCTCCATTTCCCTGCCCGGCTTGCCTGGGCTTCTTTACGAAGCTCTTCATCATTACTATTAGTGTGCCTGATGTGGATATGTATCTATCTATACGTATATGTGTATATGTGTGTGTTGTGTATATGTATCTATATATATTATGATCTTATATAATTATATATATGTGTGTGTGTGTGTATTTTATATATATATATATAT